>JAKSZP010006718.1:0-168394 GCA_022478985.1 Massospora cicadina
CTAATGTGCCCTTTTCTATTTAAGTCAAGAAAGAACTTAGATCCATAATACCGTTATTTTGGTCAACTACACAAGCAGTATATTTCAGTCAGTTCTGCTAGTAAAAGTCAGGCTCTGAACAATAACTTTTAAACAGGTATAAAACCACAAATTTGACCAGCGCAAAAACTCTGTTAACCTCGACACAAGCTTCCACAGAATGTATTTTAATAGTAGATTTCCAATTTGAGCCCTTAATCATTCATTCAGGAGTGGTGGTCCATGTAGTAATTTGATTTTAAGAGGCTTGATAGTGCTATTCCAAGGAAGCCTGAAAGCCAATACATACAGTGGTCTAAAATTTTTCCAAAATTTTTTTATTTTAATGGTAGAAAAGTCTCGCTTAGGTCCTGACATTTAGAGTATCCAGCCTATGGTAATAGGCAAAGGGATTAATTGAAGCCAAGTCACCAAACGAAATATTATAAAAGGCTTAACTTAATTAGAAAAAAAGCTTAAAGGGTTTTTTTGCTTCTCTTAATCAATATAATTTTCATAAAAATGAATAATATATCTATTAGAGGAGGTATCTTAATATATGGCTCTTCATAGGGTAGCGCATCTAGATTTATGGATGCTTTTGTAGCATATTCTATATAGTAGAAAATGTAATAATGACCCATTAAGATAAGGCTTATTATCATTTGCTGATCCTTGACAGATTCTAGATTTAGACCTTTTGAGGGTATAACTTAGTTTACCGCCTTATAAGCCATCTGATGGAGAAGTTGCCTCACATTTGGATGAACTATTATTCTGGCTAATCAGGATTCCATCCTGGAAAATTAAGGGCTCAAATTAGACCGGAGGAGATTTCTTAGTATTGATTTTGATCCTGAGTAAATCTTTGGCTTATCCATATATTAAATCAATGAGTTTTCTTTATACCCCTTTATTGATTAAGTCGTTGATTCTCTTAAAAGGTTTGATTGATTGATATTATTCCTATCATGTCCCATACTTTGGTTTCTGACATCACCCCTTTAAGAATATTAACAAAGGAGTACCAATGCAATATTTGACTTTGCACTTGATTGATAGTAACTCCAATTTGTAAGCCTTATTTGATTATTCCTCTCCATGCTTGTAAGTTAAAATGTCGGGTCCATTACAGATAGAATATAGTTTTCCTACACATGTCATTATATGGTTGAGGTAATACAAAACAAATCAGGAATCTCAAAAGTGAGTAATAATGGCAGGTTGCATTCACTGATTGGCCTTCTATTATAGCTGTTTTAAATAGATAAACCATTGTATAATATTTTTAGCTAAATAATTTTTTGTGATAATCTTAACACTTTTTAAAGCTCCTAAAGGTTATTGATAATTATTGAGCTAACAGAGTTAGAAACCAGGCTCTTTACTGTAAAATGACTTGAATTGGGACATTTTGATAATACAATGGACACTTATCTGGTAAGTCATTAACAAACTTGGGAGGTATTGGTACTAATGGAAGGGATCAAAAATAGCCATTTTTCTTATGAATCTGAATAGAGTTCCATTTGATCATTCTTCATTCCCATTTGTTGATGGGTTGTAAGATGATGAAACAAGTTGTTGTGTTCCCATGATTGTTGCTAAGAGCTTCTAACTCAAATAAAACTAATTTCTTGAACACAGTAAAACTTGTGGACAACCAAGCCTAGTAAATATACTGATATAAGAATTGGTGGTGACCTTGGCTGTTTTTTCAGGACTGGTTATTTCTCTAAATCACTTTGTGAAGTGAATGATCCCTACAAGGACATATTGATTTCCTACTATTGATTAGTGAAGTGGACCTATAACATCTAAACTGATGGTATGGATTGGCTGCTGAGGGGCCATTGGATGATACTTGTACTTAGCCTTATGATGATTTTGCTTTTGACAAGTTATGCATACATCTAAGACTTTCACTATATAGTTCATTATTTTTCCAAATATTATTGATTCTTAATTAATTCAAAGGTTTATTTTGCTCCTCCATGTCCTAAGGTATTGGACTCCTCCATTATAACTGTTACTTGTTCTGAAGACCATAAGTAAGACAACCAGTTTGTTCCAAATTAATTATTTTAACCTACCCAGAACTATGATATTCTGAGAGTGTTGTTTCATAATCTTCTGAACTAGTTCACCTTTGTCATCTCATGTTTAACTTCATGTTTAGGTCGTGTAGTTATTCAGATTTGCTGTTGTCTAAATAAAGAAAAGGTAATTGAGTTAGCCCACCCACATTCATGTGTTGCATCCCCGCTGAATAGACAATAATCATGTCATAGTGTTATAGTTTGAGGTCAAATTTGGTTAGTCATCCAGTGGGTCCTATTCTGCATTTTTTTAAAGAAACATGATCTGTAACAACTGAGAAATTCATACTTTATAGAAGAGCTCCAAGTGTTTAACAGAAAGTATAACTGCTAGGCATTCTTTCACTGTGAGACTGTAGTTGCGCTCAGTCTTTGAAAGTGTCTTGCTGTATTAAGACGCTGGGTGGTCAAAACCTTAATCAACCAGTTGTAAAAAATGGCTCCTCAGCCAAACCAGAGGCATCTGTAAAAGGGATGAAAGGATTCAACATAGTTCAAACTTTGTAAAAGTGGTCTTATTTTAGAAGAACCTTCATAGTCTCAAACACAGTTCTTTGTTCTACTCCTTATAGAAAGGGGAACTTTTAGCAATTAGGAAAATGAGGGTTACAGAAATATTAAGTGAAATTAGAGATTATTGATGGTGATATCCCATCGTTCCTAAATTATCTGTATATTTTAAGAATCTTTGGTTCAGGCATCTTGGAGATCGCTTTGATTTTATCATATATGAATTGAATCACTTTCAGAGATATCACGTGTCCTACTAATCCCAACCCTTGTTGGAAGAAGGTACACTTTGCAGGCTTAATTTTGATGTTGTTTCTCATTATTAATGAAAAACAGACTTAAGGAAGTCAAGGTGATCAGTAGAGGCTTTTAAGAACACCATTTTGTCATCAATTAAATGATCATGCAGCTCAGTTGAGATCTTGCATGAAGCAGTCCAATTATTCTTAGAACAAGTCAAATGCATTACATAATCTCTGAGGAATCTGGGTACGTTAAAATAATCTCTTGTTCATATTTAGGCGCAATTTTTGGTCTTTTGGGAGATAAATACATCTGCCAGTAACCGCTGGCGATGTCCATTGAAAAAGAAAAAATTGAGCTGGAGAATTAGAACTAAATTATCAGTTTAAGAAATGGGATATCTGTCCTTCTTTTTTAGGCTGTTTAGCTTC
Organism: Massospora cicadina; assembly: GCA_022478985.1. Classification (NCBI taxonomy): domain Eukaryota; kingdom Fungi; phylum Entomophthoromycota; class Entomophthoromycetes; order Entomophthorales; family Entomophthoraceae; genus Massospora; species Massospora cicadina. Next base: position 3,302 of record JAKSZP010006718.1, read on the forward strand.
CTGTAATCCATCACTATTCTGTCACCACCATTCTTATTTAAGGATACCAATGAAGATGACATGGACTTTGGAAGGGCATGCGTAAGCTAACAGCAATAGTAGTTCCAGTTCAGTCTTCATGTATTCTTCCTCTACCTTTGACTTGTTGTATGACTAATCATATTGGGGTTGAATCTCTTACGTCAATGCTGTGTATCCAGGTCTTCATATGACTGTAATCAACATCAGACATAAAACATCTTGATAATTTTCAATTAGCTTATTTACTTCTCAAGTTCCTCCTGATTTAACTCATTGGATATTTGGACTTAGGATGTTGCGCAAATTAAATTATCAGCGGGTGGGCCCAAATCAAGGTGAGTGCCAATAAAGTGTACCTTATTTATGTCCTCAAATAAAATATTGTCCAATTCCAACCTCCTGATGTTTCTTGACTAAGATATGTGATTGGTCAAGTTTTCACGTAGCGACTTATTTACTGCTGATAAGCTGGATCAAGGACACCTGGTAAGATTCTTTCTTCAAATCTACTGACCACATTAACGCTATTGATGTTTAATAAGCAGATCAGGGGTATCTTAGGGGTTATGTTAGTAGTATCCACTCTTTGTTCTACTGGTTTAATTTTTAACTCATATGGTATCATAGAATGGTATGCCTTCTGATGCATCTACAGAAATAGAAAGCTTTTTCATATTCAATGCAGAGGTAAAAAAATTTAAAGGCAAAGCGTAATTAGAACAATCAACCAGAAAAGAGTATTTCTTCTTGCTGTATTCTTTATTATCCAGAACAAGGGTTTTCATCATTCAGGTGAGATAATAACCATTTTTTTTAATACCTCCTTCATATTACTCACAAATTGCATCTAAAAATATGTTGTACTAGCTGTTATCCAAGGTGATCACAGGAGATGAAAAAACTAGTTTGCAATTTGAATTGGCATGGAATAGTAGGCACTTATTGTTTTGATGTTTTTTGACCTGCAGTGCTATACGCCTGGGTGTAATTATTGTCCAAGGTGAGTCTGATATTCTTGGTGAGTCATGATGTGATGCCGTTTTTTAGCAATCCAACATCTAAGGTAGCCATTACTCAGACCTTCTGATTCACCACTTATACTTTAGTTTTTATTACACCAAAATTCGGTGGGAGATTTAAAGTTTCTTTAAGGCGTAAAGCTGCATTAAGCTTTTAGACAGTCTCAGGATATTCCTTCATAATTTCCATCATGCTGTGCATACTCAATATGGATCTGATTAATGGGGCAAAGTGTTGTATTTTTGGAAAGGGAAGATGCTCGCTGGTGCTTGTTACCTTAATACAACAAATTAACTAGGGGCTTTTTCCTCACCACTTATAAGAAAAACAAAACATTTATAAATACTACAAGGATTGAGTTTAATAGATTTTTATTAGTCACCCTGCAAGGGTAAAAGAGAGAACCCTCTTAATAAGTAGATTGTAGTATTTAAATTGTTGAGGCTCAAAGTTTAAATTGCTTAGTAAAGTATGAATTAGGTAGTATGGGACATCAACCTATTGGATCTCTTGAATACACCTCGTTTGATTGGAGTGGCCAATTGAGGGTTGGGAGCAGGAAAGATTAGTACATTAGGTAATTATTTTATGTATTTGACCCAATCAGTGGGCTGGAAAATTTTTGCACTTGGTTGGACCCCCTCTGACCCTATAAAAGGGGCCGGTTTCCATGGTGTAATCTGTACAAAAATAGAAGAGGTTAGGGGAGGAGCTTCTGATGAGCTCCCCTAAAATTTAACTGATGGTTCAGTTCAATCCCACCCAAAATCATGTGTTTGCCCTATTATTTTTAGAAGTGTTACCCTGATTTAAGGGGTTCTACTGGGAATCAAAAAGGGTTTTTTGGACGATTTTTTATTATTTTCCTCTGAATTACTCTTAACAATACATTGGACTTGTAATTGACTGACATTACCACATTCAAGAGAGGTAGGAGGAGAATAAGGGTGCAAAAACTGGCCATCAACCCGGTTGATGGTGACTCCAGAAGTGAGTTATTTGATAGAGTACTCATCCCATCGTTTGTATGTGACTGAAAAAGGGCCTTCCTGGATAGAACCGAGCTTCTCACTTCTAGTAATGATGTGGTTGTGGTAAATAAACATCAATTCAGATACTTGGAAGGAAGGGATAGGGACACAGAGCTCATTCAGTGCTTGGCCTTCTTTTTGACCACCTTGGCCAAGTTAGCCATAGCTTCTTGTAGTTGAATTCTGTGCTGGGCCAACTTATCCATGGCTTGCTCTGGATCAGTTCTATCAGTGGATATATCTTTTCTAGTAGTGCTGGTACCCCAGGTTCTCAGCCATGCAACACATGGTAAGAGGACATCTTTAGGATGCAATGGTAAATAATTTGGTAGGTCATGAGGACACTGGTAAGTAAAGATCCCAGTGAATAGGGCCTGAATTGGCCATTTTTTGGAGTATTGAGACCAGGGTTCTGTTAACTCTTTCTACATCACCATTTGTGGATGGGTTATATGGGGCTGAGGAAGAATTGTCGCGCTCCTATGGAGGTAGCAAGGAGCTTCACCACTTGGGAGGTAAAATTTTTTCTATTGTCACATAGGAGGACCTGGGGCACTCATGCCAGATGAAGATGTATTGATGTAAGAAGGTGGCCGTGGCTTTAGCAGTCTGAGTGTGGAGAGCAACAGATTCAACCCATTTGGTGAAGTGACCAATTCCAACTAAGATATAGTGATTGCCACCTGTGGTCTGAGGGAGAGGACCTACTACATCCATACTTATGGTGTGGAAGCGTTGTTGAGGCGTTGTAAGTTTATACTGATATTGGGTTTTGAAGCTGGATTATTTTTTACAGGTCAGGCATGCATCCAAGACTTCAGTTATTGTCTCCATGACGCCCTCCCAGTAGTACTGTTCTTTCACCCATTTATAGGTTTTGCGTACTCCGCCATGTCCCATGATAGTGTGAGACTCCAAGATGACAGAAACTCGCTCTGACGGCTGAGGATAGGGCAACTAATTTTCCTATTTTCTTGTATAACTTCCCACTTTCCACCTTGGTGTAGTGGGAATGTCAAGCTATCATTTTTTTACTGGTTTGTCTTCATTAGCCCATGCATCTGGAGTCATAAGTAGATCATGTTACCTCTCAGATTAACTATTGTCTAAGTGAAGAATGGGCAGCCGCGTTAACCCATCTACATTCATGTGGCGCATTCCCACCCAATGCTCAATAGTCATATCTTAATGTTAGAGCTTCAGAGCCCAGCGAGCCAACCGCCCTGGGTCTTTCATGTTCTTCAACCACTTTAGAGTAGCGTGTTCTGTGATCACTTTGAAGGGAGTCCCATATAGAAATGGGCAATAGTGTTTAACAGCGAGCAGGACAGCCAAGCACTCTTTCTCAGTGACGCTGTAGTTACACTCAGCTTTTGAAAGCATTTTGATAAAGTAAGACACAGGATGAAGACCCCATGCTCATCAAATTGATCCAGTGTAGCTCAAACAGCGTAGACAGAGGCATCTGCGAACATCTTAATGGGCTTGTCATAGTCAGGGTGGTGGAGTATTGACCTTTTTGCAATACCTCCTTTAAAGTCTCAAACGTAGCCTTTTGTTATCACCCCAATGGAAGGAGGTGTTAGTAGCCAAGAGGCGGACAAGGGGCTCTTTGAGCTGGGAGAATTTTGGGATAAATAGATGATAGTACCCCATCATGCATGGGACCATCTAGTACTAAAAAAAAAGTACCCCATCATGCACAAGAATACCTGGATGTCTCAAAGGGTTTTAAGGTGCAGGCATCTTAGATATTGCTTTGACTTTATCTTATAGTGGCTGTAATCCATCTTATGAGATGGCTTGTCTGAGAAAATCAAGCTTCTTCTGGAGAATGTGCATTTGGAGGGCTTCAAGTTGATTTTAGATGCCTGCAAGCCATGGAACACTTCATTTAGATGCATGAGGTATTCATTGAAAGTCTTGGAGAAAACTGTGATGTCATCAAGATAGACAATCACACAGCTCAGTTTGAAATCCTGGAGAATGTGATCCATCGTCTGTTAAAAAAGTGGTGGGTGCGTTACACAGCCCTTGTGGTAGTCGGGTAGGTAGGAAGAGACCCTCACTGCAAGTAAGAGCACATTTTCCAAATCTTGTGGAGAAAGGTCCATTTGCCAATACCTGCTAGTCAAGCCCATGGTGGAGAAGAATTTAGACCCAGAGATTTAAGCCAGAGCGTCATCAATATGGGGGATATGATAACTATCCTTCTTTTTAAGGTTGTTTAATTTGCAGTAGTCCATTGCTACCTGATGACCTCCATTTTTCTTTATTATTAAAAGGAGCGGGGACAACCAAGGGCTTTTTGACGGCACTTGCAATCCAGCATCCAGCAGCTGTTTGAGCTCCTTCCACATCTATAGCTCGTTAACTTTTGACTTTCAGTAGGGTTTGGAGCGAATGGGTTGAGCATCACCAATATCAATAGTATGAGCCCACCCCTTCATGTGACCATAGTCATTGTTGGATTTGGAGAAAATGTCGCTGTATGCCTTGAGCAGGGTGTGTACTTTATCCAGCTCAGTTGGGGTTAGTTCATCGGAGATATGAACAGAAGGTAGGGTACATATTGATTGGTCGGCGGGTAAGCCCAAACCAGCTACAGACCCAATACAATGGACTTGCTTTATGTCCTCAATGGGTATCAGCAGGCCTCTTCCGATATCCAGATGCTTTTTACTACCATATACTTCTTGGTGAGACTCCCTAGTAGGAGGTTAATAGGCCAATGATAGGCGGGGTCTAACACGCCTGGAAAAACTCTGGGCTCCAAAGGACTAGCTCCATCATTGCTAATTAGGTGCAGTAGGCAGTTGTGTGGGATTTGCACTGTTAACTTCGTGTCAACTGCCCTTTGTTCACCAGCCTTAATGAATACCTCTTCAGAAGCATAAAAAGTGATACCCTCCAGGGCGTCCACTGATGGAGGCAACATATTTGTATGCCAGCCTTCTGTGGTGTAATGTAGGGATAAAGCGGAGGATGGATACTCAACTGTGCAAAAATAATCCTTTTTATTGAGCTCTTCATTGGTCAGAATCAGAGGGACCTTGTAATTAAGTAGGGAGAGATAGCCCTGCTTCAAGTTAATAAAACCTTCATATTTGAGCTTAAATTGGGTCCCAATGAGTAAATCATAAGTATTATTGGTTAAATCTACTGCTGGAGTCAACAAGAGAAGCTTCCCAAAATGAATGGGCAGAGAGAAGAGTACGCCCCAATGGCGCAGGTGTTGTTTGGGCCTGCAGTTCAAAACTCTTGAGTGTAGTCAAGGTCAGGGGCTAGCTTAATTTTCTTAATGAGCTTGGTTGAAACAACGTTCACAGGTGACTTAGTGTCGAGGATTTCCTTAACCTGCACTCCATTAATGATGACCTCCACTTTAGTTAAAGTACCACCCAAGGTGGGGGAAGAGCGAGGACCTCCTTTAGATGGAAAGTGGAGGCAAGTTGTTTGGCAGTTTCAGTGTATTTCTCCAGGATAGACTACAAAGGCATGAACACACTGGGTAGATCAGATAAATGTGCCAATGATCTGGTCAGCATCACTGGCAGTGTAATTATAATCTCGAGACCCCTCAACACTTGTCAAAGATAAGTTTGACGGAAAATATTATTCCAATACATTCTCTCCAGGTTCAATTAGTCAGGTACCTCCACTTCACCTGGAGCTCCTAAATATAATGACCGCATCTTCATCACCCCTTCAGATTTGCCATCAGAGGGGTTATCAATGCATGTTAGGGAGCCCATAAGGGGTGAGGTAGGTTCAGGGCTTCCCTTATGGCATGATAGGTCCTGGGATTTCTCCTCCACCTTATTGAATATTGGGAAGGCGTTGAAATTGTCACAGCTCGATTTTCGACCCTAAAAGTAGGTGTTTTTACTGCCAATGGAGATAGGGTTCAGAATAGAGTTAGCTGGATGAGAGGTCGAGGGATAAAGCGTTGTGGAGGTGGATGCTTTAGTTAAATCCGCCTTAGGTCGATCAGTGGCAGTGAGCTTGTGTAAAGCAGGAGTTTCAGCTTTTGTGACCTGGGCATTTACCCTATTGTTAGTGGGGGCGATTGGCACATGAGAAATGGGTTTAGGCTCAATAGCAGGCTTTGGAACCACTGGGGCTCTGCTTTAAAGAAAAAGATGGGCAAGGCAAAGGGATGACTGCTTTCACCAACTGAATATTTTGAACTGAAGATGAAGGGGTGCACTGCCCCATCACAGCCATTACCATATGACTCTCTTTATGGGAAAAGAATATTTTGTGATGGAAAATCCACAGAAGCAGGTTTCTGGAGGGAAACAGCCGTAGTAGAAGCTAAATTGGTCAGCGTAGATGCTTACCTCAGAGATCTTTGTGTAAGGTCAAGTTCATAGATAATATCCACCGCTAGAAGGGCTTATTGATATCTCATACATTCAAAAAGATCGTTTTACAGAAGAGAGATGCATCGCCAAGGAGGGATGGGATGCCAAGCCAGCCAATTTAGCCACAATTGCATCATCAAGAGGGAGCATTTGGGCAAACAACAGAGGTTGAGCTTTAGTTTAGAAGCGCTCAACAAAAGAAGTGTCTGATTATTTCTCTTGCATACTAAGGCACACAAATGCCTTTTTTGTCATTGTAAAAGATGATAGGACCCAATTTGTTAAAGAAGTGCTTGCTTAGCCTCTGCCCAAGTGCTGAGGTTGACCATGGTGAGGACCATTCTTTCTTGAGATATACGATTTAAGCAGGGAAGAATGTACTGGTACTTTGATGGTCAGTTTCTCCTTCCATCGCAGATTCATAAACATAAAAGAAGAAGGCTATAATGCCCTCACCAGGCGTGAACTTGTCTCGGAGATGGGGCTTTTGTATAACAGGGCGTTGGGATGAGTGCTGCTCAAGCCTTTTAAGGGGAGACAAAACACTGGCTAGCTGTTGTTCCATAAGTGCTAGCCTAGGGTTAATGGCATCAGAAAGGCTAGAAGGGTTACAACCCCAACAGTTTCCATTTTTTAAACGTTTTGTAGTGTACAGATAGCCCCTGTAGTGAGCACCACTTTTTAGATTTTTAGAAGGAAAGATGCTCACTGGCGCTTGTTACCTTAATCCAAAAAATCTAATTAGTGGCTTTTTCCTCACCACTTATAATAAAAACAACAAAAGCTAATAAATACTACAAGGTTTGAGTTTTATAGATTTTTATTAGTCGCCACATGGGATAAAAGAGATAACTTTCTTAATAAGTCAGTAGTATTTAAAATGTCAAGTCTCATAAAAGTTTGGATTGCTTAGTAAAGTATGAATTAGGTAGTATGGGACATCAACCTACTGGATCTCTTGAATTCACCTCGTTTGAGCGGAATGGCCAATTGAGGGTTGGGAGCATGAAGGACTAGTTTATTAGGTAATGATTTTATGTATTTGACCCAATCAATGGGCTGGAAAATGTTTGTACTTGGTTGGACCTCCTCTGACCCTATAAAAGGGGCTGGTTCTCACAATATAACCTGTACTAAATAAGAAGAGCTAGGAAGGAGCCTCTGATGACCTCCCTTGAATTTGGCTGACGATTTGGTGCAATACAACTTTCCAAACTCTGTTTTCCCAATTATTATTAAAAGTGTTACCCCAATATGAGGAGTTCCACCAGAAATTGACCAGAGTTTTTTGGCCAATATTTGTATTATTTTCATCTGAACTACTCTTATCAATAAATTAGACTTGTAATTGTCTGACACAAGGTATTGATCAGCATCACCAGTTGTATTAATCACTATTGGATACTAATAACATGATGAGGTAGTTGTCCTACAAAACTGTAATATCAACAAATATATTCTGGGTTTCAAGCAATCTGGGATGGCAATCTGAGTGGGTGTACCTATAATGTAGTGACCTTATCTTTGTAACCACCTTCAGAGTCATCACTAGCGTAGTTTTTCAATGAACGTGAGGTGAGTGATTTAATTTTTTCAGTTTCAGGTACTTTAGGCTGGTCAACTTTTGAAGTACATGACCCTAATCTAACCGCCATTTTCCCCTCTTGTCAAGGGCAGGATTTTTCTTAAGAACTTATCTTTGATGTGGTTTTTCTTATTGCAATAATAAGACTTGAGCTTCTCTACCTTCTTAGGAATTATTTTCTTCACAGTATACATTATGGGTTTTATTTGGAGCCTTATAGGTGGTTTATGGATCACATATATCAAAAACATTGAGAAAATCTTCCTTAATGTCTAAGGCAGAGTTGAAGCATTTTTTGACTCAAGTGATGTGCATGACTAAGTCAGGATTACTATGTAACCCAGCCACAACAGCAGCTATGGTTTCATCCAATGTATCATCTTTTTGGTCATCAGAGTTTGAACTTAAATTTAGAAGAAATCCACAAATTCAGCTAGGGTTTTAGTTTACCATAGCGCATTCCTCATGAAGTACTGTTTTTTCATACTTAATCTTTCTTAAACTGAATTTCTTGAAAGTTCTTCTTTCACGGTGGAATACGGAGTCCAGGTGTTCCTGGATATTCAAAAAACAGCGTTATAGGAAAAATTTTGTGGGGATGTGCACACTCATTTCCTGACCGTGGTGTATGTCGCACCTCACTCCATGTCATGTGGTTGGCTGGATTTCAGTTTCAAAAACAAGGAGGCAGCAGATGAAGCTGCTGCGGTGCACGTTGTGATCAACCTCCCCAAAGGGCAGTGGGTCATCAAAACCAAGCGCACTGGATGGACAAAATCCAAACAAATTTTCCTCAAGTTCAACTTTTTGCCCACTACAGTCAAGCATGCCATTCTGGAGCAAACCTGAAAGCTGGTCTCATTGTATATGGCGAAATACAATCCTTTGAGATGTAACGCTTTACGCTGATGCCACACCTGTGCACTGGAAAAGCCATTGCAGTTCTGACGCCAACCAAGGAGATTGCAAAGGACCTAACCCAGGTCCCACACTCCACTTTTATTAATATTGATGGGCATACCACCCACCCTTTCCAGGTAACTGTAGACAGCGCACCCCCTATCTGCACCCACTGTGATGCATTCGGCCATAAGGCACATGCATGCCCCACCAAGGAGGGCGTCGCATTCCAAGAGCACCCCTCAGCGGCCATGACCAACGGGGAGGCTCACTATGAACCAACCACCAGTAACAAAGAGGCCTTCCCATGGGGAGCACAAGGCTACTACTTACTAGTAAAGCCTGTCTCCCCTCAAAGCAAAAAGAAGGCCAAACAGGCCCACAGGGACGCTGCCAAGGAAGCGGCCAAGGTCGCCTCTGCTATCCCACACTCCCAACGCCAGGAGGACATTGAAACCTTCACAGCAGAAGCAACTCAGGAATCCCTCAACCAATCAGATTGGTATGCCCAATCCAATTGGGCCACCCAATCTGAGAATCTGATGGGTGACTCAATCTTACCCAACCTTTGCAACCAAGCCCTGATTGGAACCGATTTGGTCACCAACCTACCTGAAAAAAATTTTTTGACCCAAACGTTGGTGCACCAAACTCATCTGCACCGCAAAAAATTTGTTTGACAGCGGGGAAACCAAAAGTGAAGGCAAAAGCCAATGCAAACCTGTCTGCTAAAATTAACAAATCTTCCAATAGTGTTGCTGCAAACACCTTCACTGCCGTGAAGGCCTGTGGGGAATCAGAGGAGGCTGGTGGGCCCAGGTGCCCACCCCCTTGCACCTAAGGTGCGATGGGGGAGCCTTCACTTTAGGGACTTTGAACATCACTGGACTCAAGGCCTCGCCATCCCGGGCTAGGAAACTGAGTTTTTACAAAAAAATTTACCCATGGACATCCTGGTCATCCAGGAGTCCCACTGTCTATGAGGTTCCGAGGATGCTTGGAAAACCATGCTCCTCCCTTCCCTTTCCTTCTGGTCTGAGCAATGTGGGGTGCTTTTTCAGAAAAGCAATCTTTTTAAATTTTTATCATCTGAATCCTTCCTCAATGGCTGAGTCCTCATTGGCACATTTTTGTGGGCTGACGTGGTGCACACTATCAACAACATTTATGCCACGACCTGTGCATGAGAGCATCGGGAATTTTTCTTGTCAGTCAAATCCCTTCTGTTACCCCCTGACCCTTTCATAGTTGGCGACATAAACTGTTGATTAAACACATCCACAGACTGCTGGCCTTCCTCATCCCATGCCCCCCAGGGTCATGTAGAACTTCGCGTTCTAAAGGCCACCCTTGGGTTGCTAGACGCGCTGCTGCGGCAAGCTCCACTGCTCAAGAACATGATGCACCCCCACGTCCACAACGGCCAATTAAGGTCCATGTCCCACATTGACCTTATCCTCACACCGGTGAAATTTCAATCCCATATTTCCCACTTCCACACATCAAAAATTGATTTCTCCAATTACCACTGGTCTCAATAACCTAACATTTACCCATCACAGTGGCTAGAGCTCCACATTGGTGAAAACTCCACCCACCTGAACTCACGTCACCAGGATTTTCCACATGGGTGGAATCAGTGACTGGCAAAAGAGTTTATTACACCGTTTTGTGTGGACCCAATTTCCACATGGTCAGCCTTCAAAGAGGATACCATCCACCACGCTCGCCACCTCTCCTCCTGATGCTCACAAGCTAAATCAGCTGTCATCTCGCACGCTCTGGCAGAGTTGGCACACCTGGAGTCCAACATCCCAGCCATGGGCTACAACCCTGCTTGGGGCCAGAAGTGGGCAGAAGCAGCTGCCCACCTCAACGCGCTTGAAAGGCAACACAAACATCAGGTTTGTGTTCAGTACAGGGCCAAACACATTACGGAGGGTGGCACGTGCTCCGCTTATTTTTAAAAAACTTTTCGCACTGCGCCAGAGCATGGCCTGCACACAGGTGCAGAGGTCGGATGATTCTGTCATGGATATGTCAGCCAAAGTGGTGATCAAAATACAAAAGTATTACTCTGAGTTGTACTGATCTGATCCAATTCAGCCAGCTGAAATGGCGAAATTTCTCGATATACTCACATCTGCACCATTTCCCAATACCTGGAGTTAATGAACTTGATTACTCCAGATAAACTCTGGTCTGCCATCCACGATGCACTAAATCGGAAAAGCCCAGGCCCTGATAGCATTCTGTATGAGTTCTATAAGAAGTACTTCATATATCTATCCCTACTGCTGCTTGCCTCCCTTAACCAGAGCCTTCTGGATACGCGCCTTCTAACAGGAGGGAAAGAGGCCTTCACCATCACACTCTTCAAGAAAGGGGATAAACTAGACCTAGCCAACTGGCGCCCCATTTCTCTAACTAACATGAATAAAAAATTTAACCAAAATCATGGCTAACCGTCTAGAGATTGTAGCCTCTGCCACCATCTCCCTGGAACAATAAGGTTTCATATCCAGAAGGTCGATTTGGGACAACGTGCACACTGTGGCCAACGCTTGTCAGTCCACGGCCTCTGGTGCACTTGTGTTTTTAGACCAACAGAAGGCCTATGATAGAGTAAACTGGGAATACCTCAGGGCCTGCCTCCACCAATTCCGCTTACCCCATCGCTTCATCAGCTGGGTGATGATGCTTATGGAATCTGCAACAATGGCAGTGCGTGGCCCTGGCTTCCTCACGGAAGTAGTCCGCCCTCAAGGGGCCTACGCCAAGGGGACCCCCTTAGCCCACTCTTATATAACTTTATCCTTGACCCACTACTTCAAAACGTGAACGCCCGCCTCACTGGGGTCCATGTACCAGGCCAAGCCCCAGTCAAGATGATGGCGTTTGCAGATGGTTGTGTGGTCAGGGTGTCTAATAATCAAGATGCACTCGCGCTTGAAGCTCTCATCCAGGAGTATTCCCAGGTAAATAATGCTGCACTGAAAGCCTCCAAAACCGAAATCATCCTCCTTGGTCAGTATCAAACCTGCTGGGCCCCAGCGACCAGTGCCCAGCCCGACCCATCTACTCGCACATGTGCTCGCCTTCCCTGCTCACCCCACACCGCCCCACTTGTGCTCCCCTTCGTGCCACGCCCTACCATACGGCCTGTACGCCATCTGGGCGTGTGGGTGGAGGCAGGCGGGTATGCCTCAGCAGTAATGGAAAGTCATATTCTAGACAACGTGGCGAAGCGCATCACCTCCCTCAGAGCCCACCCTAATTCCCTTACTGGCAGGGTTGTTTTAGCCAACTCTATGCTCCTTTCCAAAGTCTGGTTTGGAGCCCACGGCATCGCCTTCTCCATGGGTTTTTTCAAATCTATGTATGCCCTTTTACAAGAGTGGCTCTGGTCAGGCTGCCCACCGCCAGTGCAGCTTGAGGTCGTGTTTGGCCCTCGTCATCATGGTGGCATGGGCCTGCTCAACTTTAAAGCCCATGCTGCCAAGATCCTGGGCACCTGGATTGCGGCCATCACCGCCCCTATGCTCCCCTCCCAACACTGGTCCCGCGCGGCCCAATCCCAACTTCTCCTACGCCTTGGGCCTCAACAATCCATCGAACCCTCACTCCCTGATGAAATACCTGGCTTCACACCCATCAGCCACAGGTCCTCACGGTACTAAACCCCACTTCAAATGAATCCTCCTCTCCATGCGGAGCGCTGAGTGGAGAATTTGTATTAGCAGACACACAGCCCAGAGAGGCCGCCCCTCTCCTCAGTTCACACAGGAGGTACAGGGGCTACCCATTCAAGATGGCTTGATCCCCACACGGCCCCATGTCCTATCCAGGGTGGACTACCTGGACATGATGGACATCCCTTATTCCCTTAAGACCCAGAAGACTATTTGTTAATACGCACACCAACCCCTGCTGCTGCCTCATATCTGTTCCCATGTGTGGCGCTGCCTGAGGTGGGTGTACCATACGGCTGAAAGCTCTAATGCTTTACACTCATCCTGCGTCGTGTGTGGCCAGTATGGAACACTGTTCCACCGCCTGGAGAAGTGCCCTACCTCTAAAGCGATATGGCGCGAAGTTCAACGTCTGCTCAGTCAGTACCAGGCACATCCCTTCAGTCTGTCAAGAGATATGTTTGCTTTAATAATGGCCTCCCCCCTTCCACCATCCCTCCATGCTCTGGTGGTTGAATCGCAATGTGGACTATCCACACATTGTCTTAGATGCCATCGCAGGCTCCACCCCCACCCTCCCAGAAGCTGTCCACAGATTCCAGTCTCATTTGGTGGACCAATTTCAAGCGTGGATGTTTGGGTACCTCCCACCATGTCACCATCAGCTGGTCTCCTCCAGGTTCCCAGTTTGGCTCATCAACTCAGACCCCTTCCTCCACACGTGTTCAATTGTGTTACAGCCCCTTTACACGTTCCCCTCTCCTCCCCATAGTGGCGTTCCCGCTGGCAACTGGAGATAGCATCGCTTCTCTGGGGTGCCTTCCCTGTTACTGAGTTTTATTTTCTAAGGTGTTTAATTTTGGAAGTGTCTGTCCAGGTTGGCCTTCCCCACAATAAATTCAAATTAAAAGTGCTTCTTTCGCTTCGTCCTAATTATAAAAGTTGTCCATGTGAGGTACCATAACCTCTTGTGACATGCGATTTTAACATGACAAGAAATTCTTATTTTTTAATGGTCATTGCACCCTTCATTGCAGCCCCATATCGTAGAGGAAGAATGCAATGCTTCCCTTTAAAGTTGAAAAAGTGTCTTGAAGGTAGGTTTGAAGGTAGTGGCTTTCAATCCTGTAACAACATGTAATCCAGGAGCTTCTGATTTAGTGATTTTGGTATGTGTATCATTATGCTCAATTTTTAAAGAGAATCGTAATTTAATCTTTTAGTGGTTAAGATTTTTTTTCATTTCTACAAGGGTAAGCCTTGGTGAGACATCCAACAAGTGAATATGATTTTGAGAACAAATTTAAATAATAAAGGTTTTACCTCAGTTATAAAAAGAATTGAGGTGTTGACAAGTAATAGAACAGAAAGTTTGTAAGAGCTTATTATCTTCTTTTAACACTCCAGTGCGCCAGTTCAAGTCCTCTTTCATCTTCTGTCATTCAATGCTTTAAGGAGGCTTGTACATCTTGGCTTTTAATTCTTCCATGAAAGTACTCAAGCGTTTCTCAGCTCAATAAGGTGACAGTAAAATAGTTAATGTCTTCCTGGCCAGTTAATTTTCTCCTCATATTGCTCTCCAATTTGTTGAGTCACTCAGAAATTGAGTGGGTAGCAACCTGAGTTGCACTGGATATCAGATCCTTCTCAACACGGGCTACTAAAGTAGTAAGGTTCTGAGATACTGACTAAGCCTTTAAGGTTTTATGGGCTTTAAGCTTATCAATTCGTCTTAGGGTGTGCTCTAGTTGGGAATCGAGTAGCTTAATTCTTTCTTTCTTATTAGATGGCTAGTTGAAACGTGGGCCACTATACAACCACAAGCTTTGGCGTCTTGCTGTCAAAGCTCTTAGAAAAAGTTTAAAGTAGTTTCAAGGTTCTTTTGTTTGACTTTGCAATATCTTTTCTGAGGTATTTCATAGCTTTCTCCATATAATTGATAATTTTGGAATTAATGGTTCCCACTATTATATAGTTGATAATTATAGGAACAATTTGCTACAATCTGTTGGTGTACATTCCCTATAATTTGTGATGGTATTTTATATAACTGTTCATAGGACAATCTCAACGCCCCTTTGGTGTTAGTATGATAATGGAGCTCCTCATTAGGGACTCCTGAAAGGTGCACAATATGGTAAAGAGCTGGTTGTACAAATCATATGATGTATCATGAAAGAATTGTGCTTGAACTATACGTCTCAGAGAGAGAGCGTTATATTCATATAGATTCATGAGAGTCCTGTCCACGGCGGATGCCCTTTTGTGGCTGCCACTTTATCCTGGGTTTATAATTTATTAAGTTTAGTATCTGAATACTTCATTAGAAATCTAGGCTAGACATCAGGGCTCTGTGATCTCCAATGGATTTTCTTATACTTCTTCACATGTGACTAAGGGCAGACTTTCCATTAGGTCATCATTTTCACCATTTCCATTGTTAATCCAATGTATTAAACTATCATTAGGATTATCTTCCATGGTGTTATCAATTAGATGCAGGTAAGTTAAGAAATGGCTGAGCCACCTGTAGTGAGCACCAATCTGTAGTTATTTAATTTTGAGATGATCAATGGTGCTATTCCAAAGAAGCTTGACAGTTAATACTTGCAATAGCATAAGGCTTACAGCAGGTCTTTTTTATATTTTAATGGTAACAAAGTTTCTCTTAGTCCTGAAAACTAGAGTATCCATCCTATGGTAGGAGACAAAGGGACTTATTAGAGCCAAGCACCTAATAGAGATAATATACATGGTGTATATTTTTTATATTAAACTTGGGGGTGTCATGGATGGGGCTCTCAAAGGCCCAGCCCGCCACCAGCCCTACACCACATGCCCCCATATGGCTGTACCAACTCCAATTGGTCCTGTTAAATGGAGGGCCTGCTGGGCACACCAGGCCGAGGTGCAGTGCACCAGCCTCTGTCACCTTGGGCCTCCGGGCAGAGGTGCCTCCCCACGACCTCAACGCCTCGGGGTCACCAGGCTGAGGTGCAGCCAACTGGCCTCTATCACCTCAGGCCACTCTGGCTCCACACTATCCAGGGCAGGATCACTCCAAAAGGACTTCAGCGCATCCACTATCTTCCTTTCCTCCTGATGCACTGCCATCTGCTTCCTCAGAACTCACTTCAAATAAATTAAATTTAACTAAAACAGGTTCAGCAAAAAGCAGGCTTTATTGGAAGTGGACTCAAAGTTGGAATAGAATTTCAAAGTGAGGGCCATCACAGCTGAACTCACTTTGCAATACCTCCAAAGAAGGCTAAATGAATTGTGTGTCATAAGGGGTGCAAAAGCCTCCAGAATTGGTGGCATCCAGGCAACTTGGTGGCAAAATGAGGAAAACTCAGAACGACAAACAATAAAATGATTTATTTAAATTATTCCACTATTGACCAAATAGGAAAATCCTACTCAGAATTGTGGAATCGCAACTATTGACATACATGAATCCCATAATTCCCAACTTATGGGATTCATATACAATTGTTAATTTTTACACTACCCATTCCTAAAATGGAAATACCAGCAGACTTGGACCTGAACTGGCAAGGCAGGCGTGCAGTGACCAACGACTTTTTTGACAGGAGACCTTTTTCGTGAGCAGCTTGGGGTTTTGACTGAAAATCCAGAGCCCCCATATCAAATCAATGGGTTCTCTGGAGGTCTCCTGGCGGGCACAAGAGGCCTTTAACTACTAGCAGTCTAGCCCACCCCCCAAGCTCCCCACCCCCTTCATTAGAAGGCCCTACAACCAACAAAAGGGACCAATGGCATGTGACAATGCTTGGGATATTGACCTCGGCCATCTTGCAGGCTGCCTAGTACCACAGCCTGCCAAGGTAAGGTGACTTTGGAATAATGTCACGGATGGGGCTCCCAAGGCCCAGCCCGCCACCAGCCCTACACCACACGCCCCCATATGGCTGTACCAACTCCAATTGGTCCTGTCCAAATGGAGGGCCTTCCAGGCACACCAGTCTGAGGTGCAGTGTACCAGCCTCTGTCGCCTCAGGCCACTCTGGCTCCACACTAGCCAGGCCAGGACCACTCCAAAAGGACTCCAGCTCATCCACCCCCTTCCTTTCCTCCTGATGCACCACCATCTGCTCCCCAGAACTCACTTAAGATAAATTAAACCTAACTAAAACAGGTTCAGCAAAAAGCAGCCTTTATTGGAAGTGGACTCAAAGTTGGATTAGAATTCCAAAGTGAGGGCCATCGCAGCTGACCTCACTTTGAAATACCTCCAAAAAAGGCTAAATGAATTGTGTGTCATAAGGGGTGCAAAAGCTTCTGGAATTGGTATCATCCAAGCAACTTAGCAGTGAAATGGGGGAACCTCAGAATGACAAACAATAAAATGATTTATTTAAATTATTCCGCTATTGACCTGAATAAGAAAATCCTACTCAGAATAGCATAATTGCAACTATCAACATACATGAATCCCATAATTCCCAACTTATGAGCTTTACTTACAATTGTCAATTGTTACAGGGGGTTTTTATGTTACTTCTAACAATATAATTTTCATAAGGAAAATGAATATTATATTTATTTGGAGGGGCTATCTGAATGGGAGGCTCTTCATAGGGTAGCACATCCAGATTTATGGATGCTTTTGTAGCATATTTCTTATAGGTAGAAAATGTAATTTAAATGACCACTTAGATAAGACTTGGTATCATTTACGTTAACCACCTGGAAGACACCAAATTTGTACTCTTTTAAAAGTGAAACTTATAATACCGCCCTATAAACCATCTGATGACGAATTTTCCTCACATTTGGATGATCCAATACCATGGATAATTAAATTTCATCCTGGGGAATTTAATTCTCAAGATTAACTATTGGAGATTTCATTGTTTGAGTGAGTCTTACTACTTTTTATTTGTATGTATAGTAAATTAATGGGTTTTTTGCTCCCTTTGTAGACCTAAGCATCAATTATCTTATACGATTCAATCTATTGATATCAAATCATGCCTAATACTTTGGCACCTGACAGTTCACAAGGTTAAGTTGTAGCTATAGTGGACACTGTATCTCCCATCAACATTATTTCCTCCTGGAAAATTCAAAAGATTAAAATGGCTTCTGATTGTAGAATGAGGCTGAATATGGAACTGCAAGGGCTCAACTCTCTGTAGCCAATGAAGCTTACTCAGCCTTGCCTCTTGGGTTTAGGAAGCTTCTAGTAAATATCCAGCTATAGCCCGAAAAACAGCAGTTATGAGTTACTATTTGGTAGCAATTAATGAGAGATCAGTTTTATAAAATATAATAAATAGCAATATCTTTCCCATTTAGAGTTTTGCATTCAATACTATTCAATACTTTAATATAACTAAGGGGCTCACAAGAAATCTTTGTGCCTCATTTAGTATCCTAACTACAATGTTGGATAGAATATCATGTCCTAAGACTCAGGACCTAGGTGCCACTTGAAACTTTCATTGCTTTAAAATATATGGTTTAACTAACCCATCTATTAAGAAAGCTTTGATATGTCCTGGGTTTTTAGTCCCCTGATTTTAGAGGTCTATCTCCATTTTTTGGGAAATTTAACTGAACAAACCCAAAATGTTTTGTGTATGCCCACATTTTCCATTTTAAACCCTTTCACAACAAACAAATTTTCCATAAAACTACTTTAGTACTCTAGAAGACTTAGTAGATGGGTATGACTACCAAAATTGCCAAAACTAATAAAATGGGAGACACTCTTATGCTTATGAACTTCAAGGTATATGTCGGACATTCTCCTTCTCAACTTTTGGAAAAGAATGTTGGAGTCCAATCTTTGAATAACATTGTGGATATTATTGATATAAAATACCAACGGCGAAAAGACCTTGGCAGACTCTCAGTGGAATCCTATCTATCAGGAAAATATGATTTATACCCAAACCTGGCATAATAAGGTAAGAACTAATAATAGTATTGCTCCAACTTCTTGGCCAAATTTAAGGTGTTCAATATCGCATGGATCTGAACCTCCTCGAGGTGAGAAGATTTTACCCATTGATGATTGGGTACAAATTAACAAATCATTACCACATGAGTCAGACCACCTCTGAGGTGTAAAGATTTTACTCGTCAATGATAGGGTAAAAATTAACAAATTATTACCAAATGACTCTGACCTCCTCTGAGATTAGAAGGTTTTACTCGCTGGTGATTGGATACAATTTATCAAATCATTACCGCATGGGTTAGTTTTGCCTCAAAAAATTTATCCTTGATCTGATAGGCCAAAAGCATATATTCCCTAATTTGGATGACTCAGCTTTATATTTTTTAGCCTCAAAAACCCATGGTCTCAAAATTTGAACTAGTTTAAATAGGAAATACTAGTATTGAGAAAAGGACCTCTTTCTGGTTTGCCCCGCATAAACAAAAAAAAACATAAAAAAAATTAAAACTCAAGTATAAACTTAGTTTACTTAAGAGTTTATTATTTATTTAAATAATCCACTGTGGGATCCAGCGGCACATAGCACCAGCGAGCATGACCTTTACTGGATTCTGACAGTGTAGAAGTCCCATTGAAAGTTTACAAGGGTATCTTTTCTATGTAACCTGGCAATTACAAAAGTAATCTGGTGTCATTTACAACATCAAAAACAGAAGACATCCCCCTCTCAAAGCTCATGCTTATTGAAAAGTCTTAAGTAGAGGAAGCTCAGGTGAATCTTAGATTGAAAAAACTTCTAGATGCTGGGTTACTTGTACCCATTAAAATCCATGGGCTCCTCCCCTACTACTGCTTACTTTTTTTAAAAATGATGAGGTAAATTAGTTTTAATGGACTATTACCAACTAACTTTCATCACACAAAAACATAATTATTCTATTCCTATAATAGACAATTTTATATAACTAATGTACAGGTTGGTGTATTTTATGCAATGTACTTCACTAGATGTTACTGGAATATTGACTTATCTCCCAAAGTCCTTTAAATGTGCTTATATCTTCATTAAAGGACTCTTTGAACCTATGCAAACGTCACAGGGCATGTAGTACCCCTGACACTTTTCAAAGAGCCATGGATGACCTACTGGGAGACTTAAAATGATTTTAATGCTAGTCTAACTTGACTTTATAATCATCTTATCACAAAATTTTACTTCTTATCTAACAATCTTAAGAATGTGTTTTAGTGGCTATGAAAGGCATTTATGAATTAGAAACCTACTTAGTGTTCCTTAATATAAAATAAAATGGTTAATATCAGCCATAAGGTAGGTCAAAAAGTAATTTTCCAATGATTGACAAAGTCACTGCCAGCTCCAAGTGCCACTGATTAAGTCCCTTTAAGATGTACAAGTTTTTCTAGGGACTATCAGATAGTAACAGCTTTATAAACCTTATTTTGCAGATATTTCCAAAATCTGTCGATTTAATTAAGAAGCAAGTTATTTCCCAGTGGGGAGAAAAACAATAATAGATTTTTAGCACATTACACTTAGCTACACTTACTCTCTTGTTATTATAAAATCAATTAAATAACTTTTTTATATTTTTATGATGCCAGAAATATCGCTATAGGAGCCACTATGTCCCAACATGATCTAAATTTACTGGACCATCATATCGCCTATTACAGAAAAACATTATCTAAGGCCAAACTCAATTATAGTGTTATGTTGTCAGACATTTACATTTTTTATATGGAGGTAAGTGTTGGTGGTGAATAATTCAAATAGTACACAAAAACCCTGGTTGATTCTTGGTGGAATCCATCAACTCAGTGTAATCCTTCTACTCCCAACTTCTGGGAAAATCCCTCTGATTGAAATGGCAAGGGCACTCTAAAACCACAGCAGAATAGGCAACTCACCTAGAAGATCGCCCAAACACCAGATTGAATTTGGTGAAAGTTTTTAAGGAAGAGTGATCCCCTTTTGTAGACCTAAAGGGGGTTCAGAGGAGTGAAAATATTTATCACCCAATCGCCACTTAGAACTTTGTTATTCAGCTAACTACTCATATGTGCAAGTTGGCTAATTGGTGGTTTTACATCAAAACGCTCCTCATGATTAGGTCAATCAAGGAGTTAATCTCACATCTAAAATCTTAACTTTATCAAGTTGATACAACTCTCCAGAGAAGTGATAGGCTAAATCGTCATTTAGCCAAATTGGGATGCCCTCTGCCTAATTCATATTCCATCCCCTCCCACTACCAAGCCTCAAATTAGTGTAAGTACCAAGTGAGATCGTTGTAGTAAGGGTTCTTATTCACTAATACTCTAGTTTATATTATTGATATAATAATATAAAAGTCAAAGTCTCCCTAGAATTTTAATTATAGTCCTTTTATTTAACTTTGAAATAGATATCAGAAGTTTTTAATAGTCCAGTAACGACTATATTGTTGTAATTCTGTGTGAATAGCACCAGCAAGTACTTACCCCCTCCAGGATTCTGACAAAAGTAACGTGAGCTCTTGGTTGTTCTATTGGCTATCAGATGTTTCCTCGCTATTTATATGGGGCCCACTTCACTATAGTTATTGATCATTAATTCTTGCGGTGATTCCAACAAATGATAGATCCTGATATGTGCTCTACTCTTTGGGCTTTAGAGCTACAAAAGTTTGATTTATCTATATCCCATAGCCTAGGCCCAATAAACCAAAGTGTGGATTTCTTGTCCAAACTTCCATCTTAACTCTAATTGGACCTGATGAATATTGACTCTACAACCTCATAAGACAACCTCAGATGTGGAAGGAATATACCATCTTGATACATAAAGAGTTAGAAAAAGAGGTCAGAAAAAATTAAAATATTTGATGTCTAACTCTATAACTAGTGTCAAACGAATGAATACCCAATATCTATACCTTCAAAAAATCCTGCTTTTCAGTAAGTGAAAGCTAAATCTAAATTTTTGGGGTACTCAATGTCAGGTAAGCAGCAGATAAAGTCTATACTGGCCTGCCAGTCGGGATGCAAGAGAACCCATCATGTGAGCCAGAATGCCAGAGGCACTGCTGCTCAGATGACGTTTAGGCAGGCTGGGAGGTAGGTGAATAATGAGCTCTGATGGGACACAAAAGAGAGAAGCAACCTGGAGAAAAGCCATGTTGTTGAAACCCCAGAGCCTGCAGGATAGGGTGTGGAAAAGCTTCAGATTGGGATGACTGATTTGAACCCCACTTTAATGAGGGTTGGAATAAAATCATTAGCAAGAGTGTGGATTCTCATCCAGAGCAGGGACAGCTTCGCCCACAAAATGCTGAGGTCCTGGCGTCAGATCGCTTTGTTGATCAGAGAATAACTTAGGAGGTCCTTAGAGTGGTAAGCCATAATAATGGCAGAAGGCAACAAAGTTACCAAAATAGTTGCAAACTTCTCGTTTGTTATATAAAATATATAGTTCCACATTGGTGGGCGATGAAGGGTACTGGAAAAGACCAATTTACGACAAGCAAAAATTTTGTTTGAAAAGGGGGATTTTTTATTGAAATCTTAATAGATAATTTTTTCCCTTCAACCATCACTGTTGGGTATGATTGCTAAATTCTAGGTAGATTTGGCAAATAGCATCAGGGCACATGGCGTGGGGAACTTAAGTTTTCTAACTTAAACTGGCGGAACTTTGAGTGGGGGGTTTTAATTAAACTTATCTAAAGGGTGTCAGCAGCGGACTGAGTTGTCTTTGGTTTGTCCTCAGGCGCCTGAATTGCAGTTCTTCCATAATTATTCTGATTCAAGCAGTGACATCTCATTTGATGGGTGACACAGCCTCCCAGGGCCATCCCAAATAGGGACAGTCCCAAGTGATTGGGAACAGGGTTGTGATGCTTAACCCACACACACCTGATCGCTCTGGCACCTGTTTGGACTTGTGTGGTTCAGCAGATTGAGTTGATGATTCATTTAAGGCAAGATGACCAGGGGGATTGACATTACCAAATTAGAGAAAAAAAAAGCATTGACATGAAACCTGAGCAGGGTCAACTCTGTTAAAGAAAGTTTTCCACCTCTGGATTAAGACTCAAATTTTTCTGGTTACGTCATGGGTAAGGTTTTCATGCTATTAGACCACTAACCGCCAATAGCTTCCTTCAGCTGGCAACCTGATCGATGTGCAAAAGATAGGAATCAAACCTGCAACATTCAGGTTGGTAGCCGTACGCCCTAAAGACTCGCCTTCCACCCCCTCAGCAGATTGAGGTTTTGATGTGGAAGTAAAATATCTTTAGCTCTAACTAGTTTTTCAAATTTTGAGGTTGGCCTAGGGGAGGGACTCGCCACATCCATTCTGCATTGGTTTTAATTTTCTGAGACCTTGAAAAAGATTCTTTTGGTCCACCATAACAATTCTTTAGTCGCCAACACAGAGATGAGCAGCAAAAACTTTTAGAAGATAGGACACAACCCACCACATGTCCACCACATGGGTGAGATTGCACTGAGAAATGAAGGAGACAGCTGGCCTTTTGGACCCTTATTAGAAGGAAAAGGGAATGCCGTCCAGTCTAAGAGCAAGGGGCGCTCCCTTGGACTTACACCTAGGGATGCCTAAGTTGAACAACTCAGATTATAAATAAAAAATTTAGAAAATCTAATTTCCTTTAGGATGGAACTTGGTGGCATAATGGCTTCTGAGAGCCGATGGCTAAGCACCTTTGCTTTAATAGGATCTTATTATATGGCAACTATCCTGGGTCATGACTGCAAATTGCCACTGTCATAACCATGCAAAAAACGTAAAGTGTAAGCTTAAATAAAACTGATTAGAATATGGAATAATATCAATGAGAAAAAAAGATGGTACTATTAAAAGTATAAAAAGAAAATAAAAATCTGATGAGTGATAAAAGAATTCCACAAGTGAAGGTGGAAGGAGATTCAGGAATGCAGGAGGTTATGGCTTAGTCCAGGTTCAGAGTTGGAGTAAATTAGGATCCATTATTAAGCTGGGATGAGAGCAATAATGATAACACAGTTAAGTGGCTCCCATTATCTGCTATTAGTGGAGAAAATAAGGAATGTATAATGTGGCATAAGGTGGTTAAGAGAGCGAATAGAGGAGCCAAACACTGTTTTTTTCAGGCTTGATATCAATATGATATCAAGTTAGTCTGGGTATTCATCCCATATCATCAACCAGTGGAGCATGGTCAGGGCGGTTTATACCAAATTTTCCTGGGTCATAAACTTAAAAAATATTATAATCGCTTAGTGCTAAAAATATAAAATTAATAATGTTTCTTGGTCCTAGGTCTGATGAAACATTGGCTGATAAGTAATAATAGTGTTTGTGGGGATCAAGCTTGAGAAAGTGTTAATCAACAACTAAATAATCATCTTTTTGGGATTAGACCTGAGAAAGTGTCAAACATCAATTAATTAATAATAAAGTAAACCAAAATTAAAGTGAAATATTAAACAAGTTGGGAACCTTAAGTCGAGGCTTCACCTAACCTAGGGCTGAAGCCTGACAGAACCTCTCCAAGCCTTGACTGGGTTGGTAATACTTTCTCTTGGGCTGGCCAGCCTCGTTAGGGTCCCAATTTACTAAAGTTGGGCTGGAGGTGATAACCCAAGGTAGTTGAATTAGGTGTCATCTCAAAGAGTAAAAATTGTGTTACAATCTCATAATCTTTAGGCAGTCAATGGTAGGACAGAGTATTCACTCCCCTGGAAAAACTATATTTTAAAGAGGCAGTGATCCCATGATTTGGTTAGTTCTCCCAAACTATGATTGCGACCTTAGTTTTGGCATCAGGATTGAAGGAATGAGTGTGAGGATAAAAGGTAGTCAGTTTAGGCTTAGTTTCAAACTAGATTTTAATGTTACAATTCTTGAAGGGGTACACTTTCTTGCCAAGATAGTCAATAGAACAAACTTGAGAGTTTATGTGGACAAGGGACAGAGGAGCATATGCAGCGCTTTGACAATTCTGGCTGTTGATAGCAATTATGAAATAGAGGGGGCAAATGTGAAACTGACAACAAAGCTTCATAAAGCATCTGTTTATATCTTTAACTGAACCTGCAGTAGAGTTCAAAAGCGGTTCCAGAGATGGAGGAAGCAAGCTGTCACAGGGAAAAGTCTCAGCATCTTTCTCAGGAATTTTGACAGTGAGTTTGAAGGCAAAGGTAAGCTTGGTAACAAGAGGCTAGGCCATTGCATCAAGTTTATATCAGGTGATTCAGTTTTAGAATGGTAGCAGCTAATTGTGGGTAGGTATTTAAAATTAGTAAAATTGCCATTGCGCTCTAAATCCTTAAAGTCCAAAATGTATATTTAATGGGTTTTTACTTCATAGGTTTTGATGATTTGCTGCCAATTCAGCTCAAATTCCTGGTGAAATCTCGAGGTTTTTGGGATGAACTGATACAAATTATGAGCCAAAATGGTAAAGGGAAAGTGTTTGAATTATTAGGCCCATATGGCATGAAGGCGAGAAACTTTAGTTTTGCTTTTCATGATATTAACATAGTGGTTAGGTAATTTGTAACTGGTTTTGAAACAATTATCAGCCATTGTAAAGAGAATTGTGGAGTTAACAATTAAATTGTCTGATAGCAATTGGAAGGCAGTTTAGTAATAAACTAAATAATCCTCTCATTAGGGGAGGTATTGAGGTCAAAAACAAAATAAAGGACAGTTGGAGCTTGCTGCTGTCAATCTTATGACGTTTGGGATTGATAGTGTTGCTATCCAATTTGGATCAAAAACTTTAAAATTGTAAAGAGAAAAAAGGTAAAGTGTTTGGCAGGTAGGCGAAGGCAAGAGAATTTGAGCATAGCTTTTCATTACCATTTCAAGGCAGTCAGGTGGTAGTTTTTAAAAATCCTAAATTTATGCCAGATTTTTTCAAGGAAACTTAATTCTCTGACGCCACCAGGAAAACCTAAAATATTTAGAAAATAGATATCAATGATATATAAAAGGTTTAAACCAACTAAATTAATTACACTCAATCTCACTTTTATACAATTAATAAAAAAAATTTATTTAACCACCGCCATCTAGCCAAGTCCATTTCCCATTTGATGTCATCAGATCCGCCACCTGCTGCCCCAATATGGGGCAGCAGTGATCTACCCCCTATCATTTTCTGCCTTGAGGGGAAGCGCGTTTGGATGGGCTTAAATAGTTCGCCTCACTCTTGTGGCTGATTTGTTCTCCATGGCACTTAGCGCTCCACCTTGCGCACATCCACCCAACCCACCCCCATCCTCTTGCTCTTCCTTGATCCAAGATTTAATTTTTTCTCCATGTCGACTATGGGCATTTATTCCCACATGCTGACAAAGCAATAATCAAATTAGCCACTTCTGCCTTTGCACTAGCTGGCCTTATTGATTTCCGCCCTTTTAAGGCCTATTTTGATATAGGGTTTCAAGTAGAGGAGGATGTTGCTGCAGCAGCGAAGACTCCATTAATTTATAAAAACGCCACCATTCCTATTACCTGTACTCATCTCCTTTCAGATAATACTATGATGGTGTCATTTGCAATTTCCCTTCCCATCTCCCACCCCAAATTTTGTATATGCGTTTATGTCAGGTCTTTTGGCTTATGGCACTCAATTCAACCTCATCTTCACAGTTCCCTCTGGGGCAAAGCGCCTTGTGGCCCCTCGCGCCACTGCCACTATTATCCCCCACCACCCCATCATCACCAAACAAATCCCCCTGGGTACTCGTATTGCTGCAGAACCAGAGCATTTCTTTTTGGCATGGGTCAACAACGGTCAAAAGACTTGTCCACTCTAAAAAGCCCTGCCTAAATGACGTACCTTCTGTTGCTATTTCTGAATCCTTGTCAATGGCATCCAAATGGGGTGTTTTGTGCCACCTCCCCTAACACCCAGGATTGCTGGGCCATAGAAGGAGGTATGCTCCCTCCAATTCCATCAGCCATACTCTCCCACCTGAAATTCAACCCACCAATCAGAATAAGGCTTGGACCACCGTTTGCCACCAAGCAACTTCCCATTTACCAACTACCACCCACCCTTATTCTGCCTCACCTGAACATGTTAACCAAAATCCTTGGGCCCTATTGGATGAGGTTGATGAATCAGGTGAAATTGTCATGTATGAGGAGGACGAATCAGGTGAAAGACCTGAGAATGTCTACAACTTGATTGAATTTATAAAGAATTATTTTGGTAATCCTCTCCTGCCAAGACGTTATGCCCCTAAACCTAATGGCATCCCCTTCCAAAGTGACCACCAGATTGCTTTAACAGCGATGGACTCACCAAATTGTCCTCTCCTCTGCAAAGCAGTTGCACAGTCTGATTATGAATTCTCAAATGGGATACATCTGCATAACTTCCCCTAGATTTTCCTGAAGAAGCGCGGGAAGAAATCACCAAACTGGCCTACACTGCCATCAACGCTGCCTTGTATTTTTCTAGCCTTGTAGCTTTTAAACAAAATACCTAAATAACTTGTAATCTCTTTTCAATTTCTCTCTACTCTTAGATGCCCGCCTTCAAGAATGAACATCATCTTGAGGAATACTTTAAAGCTCTTCTCCAGGATGATATTCTTTCTATTAATCCCTTTGTTTCAGCTATCAACCCCCACCATGCTGATGCCCCAAAGCTCTTACTCTCAGCTTATATCCGCCTCTTCAATAGCGCCACTTCTTATGTCGCTGCTGAGCCTGACGCTGTGCCACATGACCATTCCACCCCCTCTGCCATGTTGGGTTAGTGATTTTCCGCTCTCTGCCTGGTCAGAGGTTTTATTTTGATTTGGTGACCCCAATTGTTTTGGGTTTTTTTGCTTTTTTTTGTGATGTCCGTCTTCTGGTTGGCATGGCTCAAATAAATTCTACATAAAAATCTTAAATTGAACTAAAGTGATAGGAGAAGATGACTTGGTCTTGAGGGCATATGGCTCAGCTGGTCCAAGTAAAGTTTTGGGGTTTTTTGGTTGCATGACCAAAAAAATTTGGCGCTAAAACATTTAGTTTAGCTAGCTCATTTGATCAGCTGTTAGCCTCAGCTAATAAAAACAATTTTGATGCCAAAGCACTTGGTTTGGACATCGATGAATCCCCCCTTGGGTTGGGACCATCTAGTACTAAAAAAAAAAAAAAAGCACTTGGTTTGGTTGGGACATTTGAGCAGCTGTGAGATTCAGCATCAGGAAAAAAAATTGGCAAGGCAGTCATTTGGTTTTTCTGTTCCATTTTTATCACCAAGAGACTCCATCTAGGCTGAAAAACTAATCCCAAGATTTCCTTAACTTTAGCTTTGGTAACATCTGATTTGTCAGCTGCAGCAAGCCCAAATTCTTTGCAATGATCTTCAGAAAAGGAAACTGAAGAAGGCATTGAGGTTTTTGGTTTAACTGTGACAAGCCACAGTTTGGTTAACTGATCCCAGGTTTTTTCTGATTTAGATGGGTAGATTTAATGGCGCTCTCTCAGGAGTTTAACAACGGGATATAAATATTATAATTCATTGCATCATAAATCATATAATCCTTCCTTTGCCGCTTCATCATTTTTTATAGTTATATTCAATATCTGATTTTAAACCTTTTTCCTCTTGATCTCACTTTTGAGTGATTTTACATAAAAAGTTTTAAAATATCTACCGCCATCTAAACAAGTCCATTTCCCAATTGATGTTCTCAGATCCGCCACCTGCTGCTCCAGTGTGAGGCAGCGGTGATCCACCTCCCAGCGTTTTCCACCCTGCAGGGAAATAATTTTATAGGCTCAAATAGTCCGCCAGACTCTACTGGCCGATTTGTCCCTCCATGGGACTTAGCACTTCGCCTTGCATGCATCCACCTGACTTGCCTCCATCCTCTCGCCCTACCCAAATCCACTATCTGATTTTTCCTCCATGTTGACTATGAGCGTTTATTCCCATACACTAACAAAGCAATAGTTAAACTCACCTTTTCTGCCTTTTCACCAGATGGCTTTATTGATTTCCGCCCTTTAAGGGATATTTTTGACTTAGGATTAAAAAAGAGGAGGATGCTACAGTGGCGACAATGACTCCACTAATTTACGATATACCACTGTTGAATTTTGGGCTTTGTTTTGATGGCTGGTTCTTCGTCAGGTGTGAAATGCAGTTTTGTGCATCTATTGTGTGAGGACAATAGACAGGATGGTGATTTAGAGTTAAAATGTAACTTTTTTGGTAGTACTTAAATCGTATACCCTGTAGTTTACTTGGACAATGGCACGCCGCCCTGATCTTACTGATCCCAAATACCAATTAGTACAAAGTAAATACTAAACACAAAAAAGTTTACAACTTAAACTATAAACTTAATCCAGTAGTTGCATCTATTTTACTAGTATCAACTTGAGGGTTATTTATAGGGTTTGATGTTAACCACATCTTATCCATGACGTCTCATTTTCAATGGCACTTGGCCATGTAAAATGTTTGTAAGAACGTCTACAAATACTTTGACTCAGGGCATCATACCCAGCCTCAGGGTCATAGTAAACACCATCATCATTCTTAAGATGACATTTCATATGCATCTTAAAATAGCTGAACCAATTCACTTTCACATGTAATTGGCAGCACATACCAAGGCGATTCATATCACTAATTAGTAATTAATTTGGTCAAAAACTCAACTGACATTAAAAACTAATTTCAACATAGACCAACAAAGCCCACGTGTCCAAGTCATTAAATCAAAACTTAAATTTAAGTTCAACCTAACCAACAAAGCCCTCAAGCCCATGTCATCATAGTTGAATATAACTAAGTGAAATTGCTAGGCCACAAATTTAAGTTCAGATATACTTAGGATATCTTTGGTTTATAATAACTGACAATTTAGATCCAGTCAACCATTAAACACTTCCCCTCCTTGACTGGATAAAAAGTGGCGGATACTCTTTTTCCTTGATCACAATGTCTAACTCTTCACATTCCTCAAAGTTCAAATGGTTATCTCAATACCTTTTTTAAGCTGACAGGGCCAGCATGCCTGGTGCTGAGCTTTCTTGGGTTTTGCGCATCTCCAATTCTGTTGCAGGCTTCTCCAGTTTGGTTGCACTCTCCTCCCCCTACCAAAGAGGGGATACCTAGTTCTAATGCCAGTGAGGCATCAAATCTATGAAATAAACTCTATGGCTTACAATTATTATCATTATTTCTTTTTTACTTTTTACTTTTTACTTTTTATTTTTTATTTTTTATTTATTTATTTATTTATTATTATTATTATTATTATTATTATTGTTGTTGTTGGCCAGCAACTTTTCTTTCTCGTTGCAAACACTTTTGCAACCCATTCAATTCAAGACTAAATCTAGTTTGATAATCTCATAGAGGGGATTAGTCTGCGCCCATGTCTGGGAGCAGTTGGGCAAGCAAGGCAAGAGGAGCAGGCGGAAGGCCTGCGGCCTCTAACATTCGAAAACGCCCCAGAGAATCTGGCAGAATAGAAAAAAATCTAAAAAAACTGGTGGTCACAATTTCCCCTGGAGATACTCGTGTGGCAAGCACAATGCAACCAGTACATCAACACGCCACATTCCCAGCCACTTTTGTCAGTGGAATTCGGAGTCCATATGTATCTGGACATCCAAAAAATGGCCCTATGGGAAAAATTTTGTGAAAATGTACACAAAATTTTCCCGACCGTGGTGTACATTGCACCTCACTCCATGTCGCACAGTTGGCTGGACCTAGGTTTCAAAAGCAAAATAGCAGCAGACGAGGCTGCAGCAGTGCGCATAGTGGTTGACCTCCCTGAAGGGCAACGGGTCGTTGAAACTAAATGCACCATATGGATAAAGTCAAACCAAATTTTCCTCACGCTTGACTTTTTGCCTACTACGGTAAAATGTGACATTTTGGAGCAACACCTGAAAGATGGTCTCACCATATATGGCGAAATACAATCTTTCAAAATGCAACGTTTCACACTGATGCCACACATGTGCACTGGCAAAGCCATCGCAGTTCTGACCCCAACCGAGGAGATCGTGAAGGACCTAACCCAGATCCCACACTCCACCTTTATTGACATTGTAGGGCACACCACCCACCCAATCCGGGTAACTGTGGACAGCGCGCCCCCCATTTGCACCCACTGTGACGCGTTCGGCCATAAGGTGCACACATGCCCCATCAAAGAGGGCGTCACATTCCAAGAGCACCCTCGGCAGCCATGGCCAGTGGAGAGGCGCACTACAAACCAACCGTAAGCACCAAGGAGGCTTTCCCGTGGGGAGCACAAGGCTGCTACCTATTGGTAAAGCCCGTCTCCCCGCAGGAGTGGAAGAAGGCCAAGCAGGCCCATAAAACTGCAGCCAAGGAAGCGGTTAAGGCCACCACCACCATCCCACACTCACAATGCCAGGAGGACATGGAGACCTTCATGGCGGAAGCAACTCGGGAATCCATCACCCAATCAGATTGGGAGGCCCATGCTGAACGGGCCACTCAATCTGAGGATCTGATGGGAGATTTGATCTCACCCAATCGCTGCACCCAAGCCCCAGTCAAAACTGACTTGGGACCTATCCCAACTGAAAATTTTTTTTGCCCCACTCGACGGTGCACTGAACTTATCCACACCACAAAAAATTTGTCTGACGTCGGGAAAACAAAAAGTGAAGGCCAAAGCCAATGCAACTCTTTCCACAAAAATTAACAAAAACCCCGATAGCGTTGCTGCTAATACCCATGCTGCTGTGAAAGCCTGTGGGGACCTGGAAGAGGCTGGTGGGCCCGGGGCCCCACCCCCTCACACCTAAGGTGCGATGGGGGAAACCTTCACTCTAGGGATGCTGAATATCACCAGACTCAAGGCCTCCCCGTCCCAGGCTAGGAAACTGAGTTTTTTACAAAACAATTTACCCGTGGATATCCTGGCCATCCAGGAAACCCACTGTCCACGAGGTTCTGAGGAAGCTTGGAAAACAATGCTCCTACCATCCCTATCCTTTTGGTTGAAGCACTGTGGGGTGCTAATTCAGAAAAACAATTTTTTCAAATTTACATCTTCAGAAACATTCCTAAATGGCCGAGTGCTCATTGTCACCTTCTCATGGGCCAATGTTGCACACACAATTGTCAACATTTACACCCCAAACGGTGCACAAGAGCGTTGGGAATTTTTCTCGTCGGTCAAATCCCTCCTGCTACCCCCGATTCTTTCCTTATTGGTGACATGAACTGTTGGCTAACCTCACCAACGGACAGGTGGCCGCCCTCACCCCACGCCCCACAGGGTCACGTAGAACTATGCATTCTAAAAGCCACCCCTGGGTTAATGGATGTGCTGCCATGATATGCCCCACTGCTCGAAAACATGATGCATCCCCACGTCCACAACGGCCAATTAAGGTCCATGACCCACATCGACCTTATTCTAGCACCGGCGAAATTCCAACCCCACATCTCCCACTTCAAAACAACGAAAATGGAATTCTCTGACCACTGACTGGTCTCGATAACATACCACTTACCCATCACAGTTGCAAAGGCCCCACATTGGTACAAAATCTGCCCCCCAGAGCTCGCATCACCAGGATTTTCCATGTGGTTGGAAGAGGCAACTTTGGCAAAATCATATGTTGCACCGTTTTGCGTGGACCCCATTTCCATATGGGCAACTTTCAAAGAAAACACCATCCGCCACTATCACCATCTCTCATCCAGACACTCATGAGCCACATCTGCGGTTATATCGCGCGCGCTGGTGGGATTGGCCCACTTGGAATTCAACATTCCAGCCTCAGGATATAGCCCTGCATGGGGCCAGAAGTGGGCGGAGGCAGCCGCCCACCTCAACACACTTGAAAGGCAACACAAACATCAGGTTTGTGTCCAATACAGGGCCACACGCATCACTAAAGGTGACAAGTGCACCGCATACTTCTTCAAAAAAATTTTACACCACACCAGAGCGTGGCCTGCACACAGGTGCAAAGATCGGATAATTCTATTGTGGAAACACTGGCCAAAGTGGCAATCGAAATGTAAAGATATTACTCCAAGTTATACCGAGCTGAACCAATTCAGCCAGCTGAAATGGCGGAATTTCTCAACAGAGCTCATATCCGCACCATTTTCTGATACCTGGAAATAATGAATTTAAATTTGAATTTATTGCGGGGAAGGCCAACCATGGGATGGACACTTCCAAATATGACTCAGACGAGACAAAACTCAGTACCAGGTGAGGCACCCCAGAGAAGCGATGCTATCTCTTGTTGCCAGCGGGAACGCCACTTATGGGAAGGGGGAGGGAACGTGTGTAGGGGGCGTAGCCACTATTGAGCACGTGTGGAGGAAGGGGTCTGATTTGATGAACCAGACTGGGAACCAGGAGGAGACCAGCTGCCGGCGACGTGGTGGGAGATATCCAAACAACCACACTTGAAAGAGATCCACCAAATGAGACCGGAATCTGTGGACAGCTTCAGGGAGGGTGGGGATGGATCCAGCGATGGCATCCAAGACAATCATGTGGATAGTCCACATGGCGATTGCAACCACCAGAGCACGAAGGGAGGGTGGGAGGGGAGGCCATTGATGAAGCAAACATATCTCTTGACAGACTGAAGGGATGTGTTTGATCCTGGCCTAGCAGACGTTGGACTTCGTGCCATATTACTTTAGAGGTGGGGCACTTCTCCAGGCGGTGAAACAGCGTTCCATACTGGCCACACACGACACAGGATGAGTGTAAAGCATTAGAGCGCTCAGCTGTACAATACACCCGCCTCAGGCAGCGCCACACATGGGAGCGGACTTGAGGCTGCAACAGAGGATGGTGTGCGTATTTCCAGATAGTCTTTTGGGTCTCAGTGGAATAAGGGATGTCCATCATGTCCAGGTAGTCCACCCTGGATAGGACTTGGGGTCGAATGGGGATCACGCCATCATGGATGGGTAGCCCCTGTACCTCTTGTGTGAACTGAGGAGAGGGGCGGCCTCTTTGGGTTGTATGTCCACTAATACAAATTCTCCACTCTGCGCTTCGCATGGAGAGTAGGATTCGTTTGTAGTGGGTTTTGGTCCCGTGAGGACCTGTGGCTGATGTGTGTGATGCGAGGTATTTCATCAGGGAGTGGGGGTTTGATGGATTGTTTAGTCCCAAGGCTCGGGAGAAGTTGGAGCAGGCCGCGCGGGACCAGTGTTGGGATGGGAGTGTAGGAGCAGTGACGGCCGCAATCCAGGTGCCTAGGATCTTGGCGGCATGGGCTTTGAAGTCAAGTAGGCCCATGCCACCATGATGATGAGGGCCAAACATGACCTCTAGCCGTACTGGTGGAGGGCGGCCTGACCAAAGCCAACCTTGTAGCAAAGCATACAGGGATTTGAAGAAGCTTGGGGAGAAGGGGATGGCGTGGGCTCCAAACCAGACTTTGGATAGGAGCATAGAGTTGGCAAGAACAACCCTGCCAGTGAGGGTAGTAGGGTGGGCTCTGAGTGAGGCGATTCGCTTCGTCACGTTGTCCAGTATATGGCCCTCCATTACTGCTGACGCATATCCTCCTGCCTCCAACCACACGCCCAGATGGCGTACCAGTCCTATGGTAGGTCGCGGCACAAAGGGGAGCACCAGTGGAGCGGTGTGTTTTGAGTTAGTAAGGCGTGGACTTGTGCGAGCCGCTGGGCTGGGTTGGGAACTACTTGCTGGGGCCCAGCAGTTCTTAAACTGACCAAGGAGGATGATTTCGGTTTTGGAGGCGTTCAGTGCCGCGTTGCTTACCTGGGAATATTCCTGGATGAGGGCTTCAAGCGCGCGTGCATCTTTATTATTAGACACCCCCACCACGCAATCATCTGCAAATGCCATCATCTTGACTGGGGTTTGGCCTGGCACATGGACCCCAGTGAGTTGGGTATTCACATTTCGCAGTAGTGGGTCAAGGCTGAAGTTGTATAAGAGTGGGCTCAGGGGGTCCCCTTGTCGCAGGCCCCTTTGAGGATGGATTACATCCGTTAGGAAACCTGGGCCGCGCACAGCCATTGTTGCAGATTCCGTGAGCAGCATCACCTAGTTAATGAAGCGGGGAGGTAGACGGAATTGTTGGAGGCAGGCCCTAAGGTATTCCCAGTTTACTCTATCATAGGCCTTTTGTTGGTCCAAGAATACAAGTGCCCCAGAGGCTGTGGACTGACACACATTAGCCACAGAGTGCACGTTATCCCAAATTGACCTTCTGGGGATGAAACCGAATTGTTCTGGAGAGATGGTGGCAGATGCTACAGTCCCTAAACGGTTAGCCATGATTTTTGTTAAAATTTTGGTGTCTGTGTTTGTTTGAGAAATGGGGTGCCAGTTGGCTAAGTCTAGCCTATCCCCTTTTTTGAAGAGTGTGACTGTAAAAGCCTCATGTCCTCCTGGTAGGAGGCGCATTTCCAACAGGCTTTGGTTGAATGAGGCTAGCAGCAATGGGGATATGTATTTAAAATATTTTTGTAGAACTCAAATGGAATGCCATCTGGGCACAGGCATTTTTGGTTTGGTACACCGCGAATGGTAGTCCATAATTCATTCGGAGTAATTAAATTCATTATTTCTGGGTATCAGAAAATGGTGCGGATATGAGCTCTGTCAAGAAATTCCGCCATTTCAGCCAGCTAAATTGGTTCAGCTCAGTATAACTCAGAGTAATATCTTTGCATTTTGATTGCCAATTCGGCTGGTGTGTCCACAATAGAATTATCCGATCTTCGCACCTGTGTGCAGGCCACGCTCTGGCGTGGTGCAAAAATTTTTTGAAGAAGTATGCGGTGCACTTGTCACCTTTAGTGATGCGTGTGGCCCTGTATTGGACACAAACCTGATGTTTGTGTTGCCTTTCAAGTGCGTTGAGGTGGGCTGCTGCCTCCACCCACTTCTGGCCCTATGCAGGGCTATATCCTGAGGCTGGAATGTTGGACTCCAAGTGGGCCAATTCTGCCAGTGTGCACGATATAACCGCCGATGTGGCTCGTGAGCATCTGGATGAGAGATGGCGATAGTGGCAGATGGTGTCTTTTTTGAAAGTTGCCCATGTGGAAATGGGGTCCGCGCAAAACGGTGCAACAAATGATTTTGCCAAAGTTGCCTCTTTCACCCACGTGGAAAATCCTGGCAACGCTAGCTCTGAGGGGCGGATTTTGTACCAATGTGGGGCCTTTGCAACTGTGACGGGTAAGTGGTATGTTATCGAGACCAGTCAGTGGTCGGAGAATTCCATTTTCGTTGTTTTGAAGTAGGAGATGTGGGGTTGGAATTTGCCGGCGCTAGAATAAGGTCAATGCGGGTCATGGACCTTAATTGGCCATTGTGGATGTGGGGACGCATCATGTTTTCGAGCAGTGGGGCATGTTGCAGCAGCGCATCCATTAACCCAAGGGTGGTTTTTAGAATGCGTAGTTCTACGTGACCCTGTGGGGCGTGGGGTGAGGGTGGCCACCGGTCCATTGGTGAGGTTAGCCAACAGTTCATGTCGCCGATTAGGAAAGAATCAGGGGGTAGTGGGAGGGATTTGACCGACGAGAAAAATTCCCGACGCTCTTGTGCACTGTTTGGGGCGTAAATGTTGACAATTGTGTGTGCAACATCAGCCCATGAGAAGGTGACAACGAGCACTCAGTCATTTAGGAATGTTTCTAAAGATGTAAATTTGAAAAAATTGTTTTTCTGAATTAGCATCCCACAGTGCTTTGACCAAAAGGATAGGGATGGCAGGAGCATTATTTTCCAAGCATCCTCGGAACCTCGTGGACAGTGGGTTTCCTGGATGGCCAGGATATCCACGGGTAAATTATTTTGTAAAAAACTCAGTTTCCTAGCCTGGGACGGGGAGGCCTTGAGTCCAGCGATATTCAGCATCCCTAGAGTGAAGGTTTCCCCCATCGCACCTTAGGTGCAAGGGGGTGGGCCCCCTGGCCCACCAGCCTCTTCCATATCCCCATGGGCTTTCACAGCAGTGCGGGTATTAGCAGCAACGCTATCGGGGTTTTTGTTAATTTTTGCAGAAAGAGTCGCGTTGGCTTTGGCCTTCGCTTTTTGTTTTCCTGATGTTGGAGAATTTTTTGCGGTGCGGATAAGTTCAGTGCACCGTCGAGTGGGGCAAAAAAAAATTTTTTTGGTTGGGATAGGTCCCAAGTCAGTTTCAACTGGGGCTTGGGTGCAGTGATTGGGTGAGATCAAATCTGCCATCAGATCCTCAGATTGAGTGGCCCATTCGGCTTGGGCCTCCCAATCTGATTGGGTGATGGATTCCCGAGTTGCTTCCACCGCGAAGGTCTCCATGTCCTCCTGGCGTTGTGAGTGGAGGATGGTGGTGGTGACCTTGGCCGCTTCCTTGGCCGCAGTCCTATGGGCCTGCTTGGCCTTCTTCCGCTCCTGCGGGGAGATGGGCTTTACCAATAGGTAGCAGCCTTGTGCTCCCCACGGGAAAGCCTCTTTGGTGCTTGCGGTTGGTTCATAGTGCTCTCTCCGCTGGCCATGGCCGCTGAGGGGTGCTCTTGGAATGTAACGCCCTCTTTAATGGGGCACGCATGTGCCTTATGGCCAAATGCATCACAATGGGTGCAAATGGGGGGCGCGCTGTCCACAGTTACCCAGAATGGGTGGGTGGTGTGCCCTGCGATGTCAATAAAGGTGGAGTGCGGGATCTGGGTTAGGTCCTTTGAGATCTCCTCAGTTGGGGTCAGAACTGCGATGGCTTTGCCGGTGCACAGGTGTGGCATCAGCATGAAGCATTGCATTTTGAAAGATTGTATTTCGCCATATATGGCGAGACCATCTTTCAGGTGTTGCTCCAAAATGTCACGTTTTACCGTAGTAGGCAAAAAGTCAAACGTGAGGAAAATTTGGTTTGATTTTGTCCATCTGGTGCATTTAGTTTCAACGACCCATTGCCCTTCGGGAGGTCGACCACTACGCGCACCGCTGCAGCCTCGTCTGCTGCTATTTTGCTTTCAAAACCTAGGTCCAGCCAACCACGCGACATGGAGTGAGGTGCAACGTACACCACGGTCGGGAAAATTTTGTGTACATCTTCACAAAATTTTTCCCATAGGGCCATTTTTGGATGTCCAGATACACATGGACTCCGAATTCCACCGATGAAAGTGGCTGGGAATGTGGCGTATTGATGTACTGGTTGCATTGTGCTTGCCACACGAGTATCTCTGGGGAAATTGTGACCGCCAGTTTTTTTAGATTTTTTTCTATTCTGCCAGATTCTCCGGGGCATTTTCAAATGTTAGAGGCCGCGGGCCTTCTGCCTGCTCCTCTTGCTTTGCTTGCCCAACTGCTCCCAGACATGGGCGCAGACTAATCCCCTCTATGAGATTATCAAACTAGATTTAGTCTTGAATTGAATAGGTTGCAAAAGTGTTTGCAATGAGAAAGAAAAGTTTCGGAAATAATGAATTTAATTACTCTGAACAAATTATGGACTACCATTCGCGGTGCGCCAAACTGAAAATGCCCAGGCCCAGATGGCATTCCATATGAGTTCTACAAAAAATATTTTAAATATATATCCCCATTGCTGCTAGCCTCACTCAATCAAAGCCTGTTGGAAACGCGCCTCCTACCAGGAGGACATGAGGCCTTTACGGTCACACTCTTCAAGAAAGGGGATAGGCTAGACTTAGCCAACTGGTGCCCCATTTTTCTAACAAACACAGACACCAAAATTTTAACAAAAATCATGGCTAACCGTTTAGGGACTGTAGCATCTGCCACCATCTCTCCAGAACAATTCGGTTTCATCCCCAGAAGGTCAATTTGGGATAACGTGCACTCTGTGGCTAATGTGTGTCAGTCCACAGCCTCTGGGGCACTTGTATTCTTGGACCAACAAAAGGCCTATGATAGAGTAAACTGGGAATACCTTAGGGCCTGCCTCCAACAATTCCGCCTACCTCCCTGCTTCATTAACTGGGTGATGCTGCTCACAGAATCTGCAACAATGGCAGTGCGTGGCCCAGGTTTCCTAATGGAAGTAGTCCGCCCTCAAAGGGGCCTGCGACAAGGGGACCCCCTCAGCCCACTCTTATACAACTTCAGCCTTGACCCACTACTGCGAAATGTGAATGCTCAACTCACTGGGGTCCATGTGCCAGGCCAAACCCCAGTCAAGATGATGGCATTTGCAGATGATTGCGTGGTGGGGGTGTCTAATAACAAAGATGCACGCGCGCTTGAAGCCCTCATCCAGGAATATTCCCAGGTAAGCAACGCGGCACTGAACGCCTCCAAAACCGAAATCATCCTCCTTGGTCAGTTTAAGAACTGCTGGGCCCCAGCAAGTAGTTCCCAACCTGGCCCGTCTGCTCGCCCACGTCCACGCCTTACTAACTCAAAACACACCACTCCACTGGTGCTCCCCTTTGTGCCACGACCTACCATAGGACTGGTACGCCATCTGGGCGTGTGGTTGGAGGCAGGTGGATATGCGTCAGCAGTAATGGAGTGCCATATACTGGACAACGTGATGAAGCGAATCGCCTCTCTCAGAGCCCACCCTACTACCCTCACTGGCAGGGTTGTTCTTGCCAACTCTATGCTCCTATCCAAAGTCTGGTTTGGAGCCCACGCCATCCCCTTCTCCCCAAGCTTCTTCAAATCCCTGTATGCTTTGCTACAAGGTTGGCTCTGGTCAGGCCGCCCTCCACCAGTACGGCTAGAGGTCATGTTTGGCCCTCATCATCATGGTGGCATGGGCCTACTTGACTTCAAAGCCCATGCCACCAAGATCATGGGCACCTGGATTGCGGCCGTCACTGCTCCTACACTCCCATCCCAACACTGGTCCCGCATGGCCTGCTCCAACTTCTCCCGAGCCTTGGGCCTCAACAATCCATCAAACCCCCACTCTCTGATGAAATACCTCGCATCACACACATCAGCCACAGGTCCTTACGAGACCAAAACCCACTACAAACGAATCTTACTCTCCATGCGAAGCGCAGAGTGAAGAATTCGTATTAGTGGACATACAACTCAAAGAGGCCGCCCCTCTCCTCAGTTCACACAAGAGGTACAGGGGCTACCCATCCATGATGGCGTGATCCCCATTCGACCCCAAGTCCTATCCAGGGTGGACTACCTGGACATGATGGACATCCCTTATTCCACTGAGACCCAAAAGACTATCTGGAAATACGCACACCATCCTCTGTTGCAGCCTCAAGTCCGCTCCCATGTGTGGCGCTGCCTGAGGCGGGTGTATTGTACAGCTGAGCGCTCTAATGCTTTACACTCATCCTGTGTCGTGTGTGGCCAGTATGGAACGCTGTTTCACCGCCTGGAGAAGTGCCCCACCTCTAAATTAATATGGCGCGAAGTCCAACGTCTGCTAGGCCAGGATCAAACACATCCCTTCAGTCTGTCAAGAGATATGTTTGCTTCATCAATGGCCTCCCCCTCCCACCCTCCCTATGTGCTCTGGTGGTTGCAATCGCTATGTGGACTATCCACACGATTGTCTTGGATGCCATCGCTGGATCCATCCCCACCCTCCCTGAAGCTGTCCACAGATTCGGTCTCATTTGGTGGATCACTTTCAAGCGTGGATGTTTGGATATCTCCCACCGCATCGCTGACAGCTGGTCTCCTCCTGGTTCCCAGTCTGGTTCATCAAATCAGACCCCTTCCTCCACACGTTCTCAATAGTGGCTACGTCCCCTACACACGTTCCCTCCCCCTTCCCATAAGTGGCGTTCCCGCTGGCAACAAGAGATAGCATCGCTTCTCTGGGGTGCCTCCCCTGGTACTAAGTTTTGTCTCGTCTGAGTCATATTTGGAAGTGTCCATCCCATGGTTGGCCTTCCCTGCAATAAATTTAAAAATTATTATTATTATTATTATTATTATTATTATTATTATTATTATTATTATTATTATTATTATTATTATTATTATTATTATTATTATTATTATTATTATTATTATTATTATTATTATTATTATTATTATTATTATTATTATTATTATTATTATTATTAATTATTATTATTCTTTATGATATGGATGAAGGAACTTAGCATGTACCTGATTCACAACCCAGCCGCCTTGATCCTTAATGGTATATACATCTTCAGATGATTTCTCCAATATAACAAATGGACCCTTCCAAAGTGAGGCTAGCTTGTGCGTGTGGCCTGCGCTATGAGTGTCACAATAGACTACTAAATCTCTTTCCTTAAACTTAGTCATTCCCCTATGCCAACAGCTGGAATATTTTCAAGTATCTGTTGCACATAGGGTTTAGCGACTTCTTCAAAGGCTTCAGGTGTGACAACCTTACTCTGGGAGCGATTTACCGCATGTACATTTGAGGAATTTTCATTCAGTACTAAAATAGAATCAATTTCATTGTTAAGCAAGGCCCCATGGTCATCATTTGCTTGTCAATTTGGTGGGGCTGGTGTTGTAGGCACAATAGAGCATCCCTCATCTATTGTGCTTGTTCTTTTCCCTCCTCCTGCATGGTATTGGGAAGGACTATATTGACATCTTGCTGATGGCATAGGAAAGCATAGTGACCTTTACAATTGCAATTAAAGCAAGTAATTTCACTTACTGGCCATAAGGTGTTAATCTTCTTATTGGTTTCAAAGGACTTTCCAGCAAAGGCAGCGGATTCTGATCTGTAACCAGTACAAGGAGGGCCGTAATTTTTTGAGCATCTGTATAAATAGTTAACCAATTCAGATGTCACAAGTTTTGCATGAAAGCAGGCAATAGAGTGTTTGATATATTAGGGTAAGATTCTACTGCATGCTCTAGTGCAATCATGGCATCAAAATTGACCATAGCCCACGCGCCTAAGAGAACTTGAGCTTTGCAATAGAATCAATCCACAAATTTGTCAATTGCTTCATCTTTCTTAAAGCTGATGTTCATAAACTTGGATTTTCTGGTCAACATCCATTCTTGACCTCCAAATTCATGAAGCACAGCCTCCTTGACTACGGCATATGTTGGATTTTCATTAATGTGAGGCATAATCAACTCAATGCTCCACTCATCCAAGCAGTTAATCATGGTGGCTGCTTTGTTATGGTCGCTGGCCCCATGCATGGCCATTTCAAAACATTTGATTAAGGTGGTAATACTTCCATTCTTGTCAAAGGCTGGCAGGTTTGCTGGTTTGAAATATCGCTTCCCCATTCCTGGTTATCATTATTACTCCTTTGTTGACCAGAACCAGGCGTACTAGGGCGTTGGGGCATTGTATCCCAGTTTGAGGTGTTAGTGTTGACCAAAGCAATCATATTGCTAGGCAGTTGTTGACGTGGCCAAGTATCCGTTTTGGTAGCTATTTCTGAAGCTTCATCCTCATAATATTTGGAAGAATTTCCAGTCAAGTGGTTTGTAGCACACTGACAACGGCTGTCATCGAGAGTTTGAATTTGACCGTTGAGATCATTTTTCCAATTGATATGATTTTGAGTATTTAATTTTAATTTCACTATTTCCTTATTCAGGCTAGTAGCTTGTAGTTGCAAGGTGGAAATCACTTGGTCCTTTTCTTTCATTGCCTTCTTGCACTGGTTCAATTCTCCATGGAGATTATTTTTTGACTCATTAATAGCATTAACATCATCATTAAGATTATTGATCTGTAGATTAAGACGATCAATAGAGTCTTCAGTTTTCACCCGTTGTCCTCAAATTGGGTTTGTCAATAATTGATTTTTTCAGTGTATGCATCCTTCATCTGCGAACTTTGGGCGCTCAACCATCAATACTGGTCATCATCTGCAGTCCCAGCCATGAGCGCCATTGTTGAATTTGGGCTTTGTTATGATGGCTGGTTCTTCGTCAGGTGTGAAATGCAGTTTTGTGCATCTATTGTGTGAGGACAATGACAGGATGGAGATTTAGATTTTAAAATGTAACTTTTTTGGTAGTACTTAAATCGTATACCCTGTAGTTTACTTGGACAATGGCACGCCGCCCTGATCTTACTGATCCCAAATACCAATTAGTACAAAGTAAATACTAAACACAAAAAAGTTTACAACTTAAACTATAAACTTAATCCAGTAGTTGCATCTCTTTTACTAGTATCAACTTGAGGGTTAATTATAGGGTTTGATGTTAACCACATCTTACCCATGACGTCTCATTTTCAATGGCACTTGGCCATGTAAAATGTTTGTAAGAACGT
The DNA here is from genome assembly GCA_022478985.1 of Massospora cicadina. Lineage (NCBI taxonomy): Eukaryota > Fungi > Entomophthoromycota > Entomophthoromycetes > Entomophthorales > Entomophthoraceae > Massospora > Massospora cicadina. The sequence continues at coordinate 46,052 of JAKSZP010006718.1, forward strand.
CTACAAATACTTTGACTCAGGGCATCATACTCAGCCTCAGGGTCATAGTAAACACCATCATGTTTTTAAGATGGCATTTCATATGCATCTTCAAGATAGCTGAACTGATTCACTTTCACATGTAATTGGCAGCACATACCAAGGCGATTCATATCACTAATTAGTAATTAATTTGGTCAAAAACTCAACTGACATTAAAAGCTAATTTCAACATAGACCAACAAAGCCCACGTGTCCAAGTCATTAAATCAAAACTTAAATTTAAGTTCAACCTAACCAACAAAGCCCTCAAGCCCATGTCATCATAGTCAAATATAATTAAGTGAAATTGCTAGGCCACAAATTTAAGTTCAGATATAATTAGATATCTTTGGTTTATAATAACTGACAATTTAGATCCAGTCAACCATTAAACAACCACCATCCCCATTACCCAAACTCATCTTCCTTATGACACACACTGGTGGTGTCATTTGACAATCTCCCTTTGCATCTCCTGCCCCAAATTTTATATGATGAGTTGATGTCTGGGCTCATGGCTTATGGAACTTAGTTCAACCTTGTCTTCACCGTTCCTTCTGGTGCAGAGTGCCTGTCTGCCCCTTGAGCCACTGCCACCATCATCCCAAATCACTATACCATTTCCCAACAAATTTCCCACGTGCTCACATTGCAGTGGCACTGGAGCATATATTTTGGTCTTATGTTGACAGCAGTCAACAGATTTGCACCATTTGTTTTGAGATTGACCAATCTAAACATCCCTGCCCCATGCCAATTCACTAGTTACAATTTCTTAACCTGTTTCAGCTATGTCTGAATGAGGAGTTTTGTTGCCGCCTCCCACCCAACATTCTTGCATGTTGAGCCAACGTTGAAAGTCAGCCCCCACCAAAACTTCCAACCATTCTCACCGCCCTGGGCAAAAACTGACCAATCAGAGTCAGGCTTGGACCACCATTTGCACTCAAGCAACCCATTTGAATACTACAACTCACCCAAATTCTACATCCATAATACTCAAGAACCAAAATCCTTGGGACCTTTTGGATGAGGTGGATGAATCATGTAAACTTGTCATGAATATTGATTACAAATCTGGTGAAGAAGGCCTGGATGATATTATTGTGCTAAATTTTATAACACTTATTTTGACAAAACCCTCTAACCCAGACGATATGCCCCTAAACCCAATTCCATCTCATTCCAAAGTGATCATCAGCTTGCCTTAGCAGCGGTGGCCTCACCCCATTGCCACAAAATCTGCAAAGCAGTGGTACAATCAACGAATCAATTCCATAAATGGCTATGCACAATCAACTTCCTCCTGATTTCCCCAAAGTAGCACGTTAGGATATCACCAAATTGGCTGATGATGCTGATGACGCTGTTATGCATGTTGAAAAACTAGCAGCATTTGGCCCAACCTCTAAAATTACCCAGCAAACAATTGTGAGCTTGGCCCAACTCCCAGTAGTCCACATCCAAGCTGAACATCATGTTGCAGAGTTAGTTGAGGCTGTCTTTCAAGCTGACTTTAGGTAAGTAACCGTTATCTCACCCTCATCCAACCCCACCATGCTGATGCCCCAACGCCCTTGCTCTCTGCTTTTGTCCGCTTCTTCAACTAATTTGCATCTTCCATGAAAGATCCACCTGAAGAAGAGCTGCCTGACCCTCCCTTCCCCTCTGCCATGGTGGGCTAGCAGTACTCCGCTCCCCGCCTGGTTAAAGGTTTTAAATTTTTTTCTTTTGTTTTGTTGCCCCGTTTGTTTTGACTTTTTCACTTCAAATTGGTATTGTCCATCCCCTGGACAGCATGCCTCAAATAAAAGTTATAAAAAAACAATATCTGAATTTTAATTGGTCAAATCTTCAGTGTGATCTTTTATTATGTTAAGATGTTTTTTATAATATTGCATATCACGTATCTTTTTTATTTCACATCTTACCTTTTTTATTGCTGTCATCATCATTTTTAGATAGTCTTTGACTTAAACTATCCATGGCATCTATGACATCCATGTAGGTTTAAGCTCAGTAAAACTTTCAGAAGAAGACCCAGCTCTTATCTGTAAGGTAGAAGGGCTTTTTTTCTTTTTGATTCATCTTTTTTTGACTACTTGAGTAATAGTTATGTTGTCCTAAGGGTGATTGACAGTTTTACAGTGGCAACTCAGAGTGCTCCTGTAGTGAGCAACAAAGCTCAACTTTTCAGTAAGTAAAAGCAAAATATAATTACTTGGATACTTGGATATACCTTAGTTAGACAATTTAAATTGTAAGATAACTGATTTGGAAATTCCAAATTCCTTTGGGATTCAATTGGTGGCAGAATGGATTCTGAGAGGTGATTGCTAATCACTTTTTCTTCATTAATGTCTTCTTATATGGCAACTATCCTAGGTCATGACAGCTAATCACTATTGTTGGGACTATGCAAAAAACTTAAAAGGTACGCTTAAATAAAAAGAGGAAGAATTCAGAATAAATTTTTCTAAGTAAAAAGATGTACTATCTAAAGTACCAGGAGAAGATCATTTATGTGATGAGTGATAGGCGAATACCATGTGTGTGGGTGGAAGGAGATTCAGAAATGCAGGAGGGAGTGGCATAGTCCAAATTCAAAGTAGGTGTAAATCATGGTAATTGAAGGCTGGATTGAGAGCAATAGTAATACCAAATTTAAGTGGTTCCCATTATCTAATACTTGGAAGCCAATAGGTATTAGTGTATAGTGTGACATAAGGTGGTTAAGGGGGTGAATAGAGATTTCAACCACTGAACATAACTTCAGGCTTACTAAAAAGATGATATCAAGTGAGTTTGGATATTCATCCTATCTCATCAGAAATTGGAGCATGGTTGGGGCACTTTATCATAGATTCACTGGGTCATAAACTCGCGCTATTATGGGAAATCGCTCAGTGTGCAAAAGAATAAGATTATAAATGTTTTTGAATTTTAGGCCTAATAAAACATTGGTTGATAAGTAACAATAATGTTTTCAGGGATTAGAACTGAAAAAGTGTTGCTATTAATTATGTTATTATATAAATGTAGATTGAAGTTGAGGTAGAGGATAATAAATTTGGAACCATATGTTAAGGCTTTGCTTAGCCTAGGGCGAAGCTCAAGCACAAACTGATTCCATTTTAGAAGAACACCAAAAAGTTGGCCATGGGGGATTCAAACAACTATTTTTGCATAAGTATTAGTGCTACTAGGAAGGAAAACTCCCAGGAAACACATAATATATAAGAGCCCATTTGTCTACAAAAAATATGAATTAGATGGCAGTGAAGGCTGCAGCTGCAACTGCCAACACCCTACTCTGCCAGCAATTTCATGGGGCTATGGAACCCCTTGTTGAGGGTATTTCTATACCAAATTTCCCAATAATTTTGATGAAGATGAAAACACAAAATTGAGTTCATTTTTTGGTTCAAGCTGCACTTGCATCAACGCGGCAAAAACAGCTCTTTTTGACCCTAATTATCCCAAAACTGCCAGTGCATCAAGTCGTTCACTTGTGTGCCTGCTCTCATCACTTTCACTGAGCATCAACTTGCTCAATAAATTGAGGCGATGGATACCAAAGGCCTTATTACTTAAGAAAACCCACAATTATACCTCTTTATGACACATGTTGCTGATGCTCCTACCCCAATGTTATCTGCCATGGTCCACCAGCTGAAGCGGGAGCCAAACAAAAGTTTCTCCAAAGCTTCCTCACCTTCTGATATGTCTTCCTAAGCTGTTAGCTAAGTTGCTATATTGGGAATTTTTTAATTTATTATAATCCCTTTTCTTGGCTCAATTGCAAATAAAGATGCGTGGTGGCTCCACAATTTGTGTTGGGCACCTTTAGTGCTAAGAATAGTCCTTCTTAATATGCAAAAGTCAAACTGACCCTATTACTCACCTCCAACATAAGTGGTCCTTCCTTATGAACCTTTTCACCAGGGTATTATCATTTGTAAGCCCTCTACCTCAATCATACAATGGCCATAAATTCATCCTGGTGGCTGTTGAACATCTTATTAATTATACAAAGCCACATCCCTTTCTTCAGCTTCTGCCAAAGCTACTGTAAGGCTTAAGCTCTTGTTAATAAATTATACAAGGTCATACACCCTTTTAGGTCAAAAAAGGACGCAAATCCTAAGGACCTTTATCTCACTCAGATTTTCTAACCTAGGGCATACCCTGGACAAAATATGGGTAGCTGTTGCTCCTCATTGCTTGTATGGGCCTTTCCCCAGCCTAATCCCCAGCCAAACCCATTCTAGTCACAGAATCTTCTGAGTTTTAAATGGAAAAAATCAGACAACTCTGTATAGACTTAGGGAAGGCTAAGAAGCTATATGTCAGGGATATGGAAGATAAAGTTTAGACTGGCCTGCAACTCAGGATACAAAAGCACCCAAAAGGTGAGCCAGAATGCCAGGGGAATTGCGCTTAAAAGATGTTAAATGGAGCTGGAATAATTTTGTCAGCAAGCGCCAATAGGTCCTAGATGTGAATAAAAGACTGGCAACAAACCAGGCTATCATGGACTAGAGCCCACATGTTTGGGAGCTGGGAAAAATGTGATTGGGTTGGGTATTTTTAAATTTTCATAATAAATTACCTAATTTAAAAAAAAACTTTTATTGAATTTTTAAAATAGGAAATTGACCTTCAATTTGCTCAGTGTGGTACAACTGTTTAAATAGAATATTAATTTAAGGAATAGCTGGGGAATGCAGGATCAGGGCCCTCAAGATTTAAACTAATCTGGAAAATTTTAAATTAGGGAGGGGGAAGGACATATTGGATTATAACTGACTTTAAAATTGTCAGCAGCAGGCTGAGTCACTGTCAGTTCATCAACAAATGCCAAATTGCCAATTTTCTTTCAATTTGGTGACAGGAGCGACAGCATATCTCCTGATGAGCAGCAGGAATCACCCAGGGCCACCCCACGTAGGGGGTTTAAAGAGCTTGGTAATGGGTTCAGGACGCCCAACCTGCCCGCACCAGGTCACTCCAGCATCCATGTATCCAAGCGGGAAATATGGACAATGACTTTGATGTGTCTGGGGTGGGTTTTGAACTGTGGGCTGCGATTCCCAGTGCCCAATGCCATTGAGCTGCTGACAATTTGACATTTAATACTTCATTTTCAAAATTATGCGCCCTATAGGCTTTGTTTCTGAGGGTTTGGGGTTCTTGGGCCTAGATGTTGAGGGCTTGTTGCCTAACTTCATGTGGGCCCTTGGCCCCATGAGGATGCCAATTACCAGATATCTCGGCACAAATTCCCTCAAGTTGGCATACTAATTCAGCTAAAGTTAATGCAGGGATGGGTGGCAGAATCTTCAAAGGGAGGGCTGTTACCCATCATCCAGCTATTACATGGGTGAGGTCGTCCTGTGAGACAAGAGGGACAGCTTCTCTTCTTGGACCCTTTTTGTAGAGAACGGGAATGCCACCTGGTCTAAGCAGAGGGGATGCTCTCCCAGACTTATATCCCTATTCTTAGTCCCCATTCCCCTCTTCAACAGATGGCTCAATTAAGAGACACCGTAAATGGCGAAATTGACATTTGAGGCAGCCCCAGGTGAAAATAAATTATCTAAAATGGTAAAAATGGAAATAAGTTGAAGTAAAAGGCAGGAATGAAGATCAAATCATCACTAAATTCCAAAAATGTAAAGTTGAATTTGGGTATTCAGAAGTTACCAACTCAGGCCAAAAATAACGTGGAAATCTCAACTAATGTTACAACCTTGGAGAATTAATCAAAGCAATAATCTACAACTTTCTAATTGTAAATTGGCATTTAAGCCTGATACTCGCAGATTAGTAGGCACCCTCTATTGTACCACACATAACCTATCACCTTATTAATGATAGTGTAAGGTTATTATTATTTTTTCATTATATATGGTTAATTTTAAGCCCCAGTGTTTAATCTATTGTTTACCATTTTATCTAAAAAATCTCAGATCTAGTATGGACAAGTTGGAGGAAATGAAAGGTTCTAACCCAATAGCCTCAGTGAAGAAAGAGACTCTAGTGTTAATTATAACAAAATTTCCAAAAAAAAGGTTCCACTAACCCTGCAGGAAACCCTACCTCATCATCCTCTCTAGCTTTCAGAGTCCCACACTCATCCATTATTTCCCCTCCTACAACTCTTATTAAGATGCGCTGTTAAGAAGTTTGATCTACTATTATGGTTGCTAAATAACCCACAGTTACAGGCCAATTTTTCTTGGAATGCATTGTTCCTAACAGTCACCACCGCATTTACATAGAAATAGTTATATCACCCAACATGATATCCCAAGATAATTTTCTGAAAATGGACAAGCTTTATGGTCATTGATGGTTCAAGAATTAGCTGGCTTAATGGGATCCATCAATTTTCTACCACTCTTATAATTCTGCAACCTATGGGATGGGTTAACATATTTTTGCTGCTTTAATTTCAACCCTTTGTTTTGTCCTTAACAGACACTCTACATTAACATATATTCGTCTAGTGCATTTTTAGCTTACCAAATTAAGCATTATCAAGTCATTAAAATGTCCCCCTTCAAGATTTGTATGAAAGTGATTCTCAAATACCCTCCAAAGTACAATATATGCTATACCATGTCTTGACCCAAACCTCAGAAAATAACTAAAAGCTTTTATAATGTTATTATCAAGCTTTAGGATCTGTCCTTTCAATTATTTTTCTATTATCACCCCCAGAGAAACAAATCATTATAACAACAAACAAATCCCCTACATAGTTTCTAGCTTGGTGATTTAGTCCTTTTTACCATCACTGGCCAGTTGGAAGAGACAAAAAATTAGCTTAAAATTGGTCAGGACCTTACAAGGCCATTTATAACTGGAAATATGAACATTTTTTGTTAAGGTTACCCAGGGTACCGTGGTGAATTTAGTGCAAAGCCAATAATTATGTCTTTTTGCCCTCTATGCCAAGCTCTGGATGGGGCGTTTTCAGGATTTTAGCCAATCTAGTGAATTCATCGTTTCTGATGACAGAATTTGAACTAAATTTTGGATATTAAATCATCTCTAATGTTGAATTTGAACCCTATTTAATTGATAGGATATTTTGCTGTTGGGGTTCAAATCCAATATAAAAGGTTAATTACTCTGCTGAAAAAGTTGTGGGATGCTTACCAAAACAGTGGAGATGATTTAGTGAAGATATTGTCTCATAAAGTCCCTGACAATATTACCCAAAGAAAAGGCACCTTAGCCCATATAAAGATTAAACACTTTAAATATAGTGGAAATTGCTATTTATATGCATATTATTGGTTGTCAATCTAATATTTAGCTTAAATTAAGGATATATATAAAGGTTAAAGATTTTTCCTTAATCTCCTTTATTAAAGATCCTACCATTAGGGTCTTTGGGTAATATGAACTTCTACATGGAATTATAAAATAAAATAGAAGTTTCTTTTAGAATTTTTAGAATTAAATAAATTAAGATTGACAGCAGAATCAATATGTTTCATCCTTCCATGTCATAGATCTTTTAACTTATACATGGATGGTCAGATTTTTTCCTCCCATCCCAACAATGTTCCCCCACAATAGGGCATTCAAGTTTAAAGAAGTTTATCAATTCTGAAAGATGAGATTATGATAGAAATGGGCACACAAAAACTGTTTCTTCTTGGATAAAGGGCTGATTGAATTGCGCCTGCTCCAAATCAGATAGGACAGGTTAAAATGGTGTCCTCCACCCCCTTCAACAAGCAGTAGGCCCAAGGACCTCACTCTGTTTATTTAACTGTGAGTTTGCTATCATCCTGGGTCTTTGTATAAGTCATGGTGGTAATAGATCACTTCACAAAGGACGTCTGGTTAATCCCATGATTGATGATGAATATGGCTGAAGACATGACGCGACTGTCCATGTCCCATGTTTTCTCATTGTTAAGAGCCCTCATGAAGTGATCAGTAAAAGAGGGTCATAGTTTAAATTCAAAATCTTGTGAGACTCTGTGTGACATAAATAATAAATCTCTTTATAATGCTGGCGTACCACTTTCAATCTGATGACCAGACTGTATAAAAACCAGTGTTGGAGCAGTACCTCCAATGATATGCTACTGCCTTACAGGACAAATGTGCTTAACCTTTCTCTGGCCCAGTTCTTGTACAATACTTTTATATTCACTCATCAATGAGGGGTTTCACCAATGCATGCCAACTTGGGGTGTAACCCCGCCTTCAACATTAGCCCCCAAACATGCAACAACGTTCCTGCAGAAAACAGCTTTGTGGTGCATATTTGGAACGCACATCAATAGGTCTAGAATAGTGACCAAATCAACTAATGATGCCAAGTGGTCCATTGACAAGAAGCGCTGTGCACCCACACCTATAAAGTAGGCAACTTAGTGATGGTGAATATGGATAACTTTCACCTCAAAGCTTCATGCCAAAAATTGGGGTTACAAACAAGCTGTGATATTTCTATTACCAAAGTCTTGAATTAAAAATCCATACACTTGGAGCTGCCATTCATTGGAAAAGTACAGTTTTTCCACAAAAAGTCCCTGTCCCCCTTCAAAGAAAAGAGTTAGTGGAGGTTATGCCCAACCTGTTTGAAGAAGAATTTTAATTTAATTATGAGAAAATATTGAACTCACACAGCCTGATAATGGACTACACTACCTAGTCTCATGGGAAAGTAACCATCTTATGAGAACAGCTGGGTCCCTTCCAAGGAGTGTGACAACTACCATGAGCTTATTCTATATTTCCTTGTCAAAGGTCCAAAAGCACCTTGCCTTCCCCACCCAAGATATCTGACATTGTATCAATTGTACTACTAACCCCTATAAGGACTACTCCCTGGCACATAACCCAGATAGAGGCGTGGACCCTGTCTATAGTAAGTGGTATTGTAAGGTTTCATGCCCCAGCTATAGAGCTGCATAAGACCTTGTACCCCTTTATAACAAAGAGCAGCACCAACAATAGGCACTGCCTCTTTCCAAGTTGGATGATCTGGGTCATAATTTTGATAAAAGATGAATGACATATGTTCCTTACTGTTAATCCAACCCACAACTAACTTAAGACTAAACCCTTTATTACTAACTTTCATCAGAGCATCATGTGATAAAATCAAGTAGCTTTGCAGTGAGTTTGAAATATGGTTAACGCATTTGCCACAAAATAAATTACCTTCAAATAATTCCACTAAGGACACCCTTTTCTAAAAAAATTGTACCTGTAGCAACTCCAGGTGAAAATATTCTACTTATTAAATTATTCACAAGCAATTGTTAAAACAAAAATAGCACACAACAGACATTAAACAAGTCAAAGTTCCAAGGATGCAGGTATAATCAGCTGATTGAACCCCATAATCAGATGATCAAACCCTGAGTCAAAAATATTGAATCCTAAAGTGCTTTATTTGAAGCATTGACCATTTAAATATATTTTAACTTTACTAAGCCAATGACCCATCCCTTAGGTATAATACCTAACAACCTGCATATCGTATGTTGTTGGGTTATTCTTTATTTCTTATTGATAATAAAAAAATCTACTACAAATATCCTATTTCCACATTTAACACAAAATCTTACCTCCTTAAAATTATATGGTAATGTTAATAGGGACCACACTTTTTGGTGGTGGTATAAATTTTGTCTTTTTCCCTTGGGTTTACTGTATTGGTATCTGTCAAAATAGAAAACAACCCAGATAGCAGCCACCACATACCAAACATCTGACCACACCTAATTTCTTTTCCATACAAAACCTGAACACTCACCCTATTTCAATTTTATCATAGTGGCAGTAATTTGATATTGGTGTATCCCCCCATTAGGTTGGGACCATCTAGTTCTGAAAAAAATAATGGCAAAAACTTATGGTCTAAGGCTCAAGTTGTGGCTGCTTGTGTATATATAATGGAAGCCAGGGTTTTCTTGGTATGTCAGTTTCTTGACACTAGAGCAGACCATTATGCACAAGTGGCTACATGGAAATCATTTTATCAAATTGATACAGCAGATTCTCTCACACCTGTATTTAGTGACATTGGATTAGATGGATGTTTTGTAAAGATTTACATTGTTAATAGATTTCCCACCTCTATTGATACAAGATATATAAAAAGTTCTTAATAAATTCTCTGGCATTAATGTGATTTGAGCTAGGAACCCTAAATTGAGGGGCTTAGTTTCCATTATTCTGAAAATTGTAACAGGTGTCATTAGCAATTTTTAGGGCCAGTATGGTTGTTATCAGCTGAGATTAACTTTTGAGACTGAGGTGTGGGTCCAGAATTAGGTGGGCTAAAGATGGCAACATATCTCCTTATATAATAGACAATGTTTTAGTGATACAGTCTTGATTAAATTCATAAAGTAAGTTATTGCCATCTCAATATTTTTTAACAGCTTAAAGTGGGGCCATCATAGCACCAAAGTCAATCATAGCTTTAAGTCTTAATAGCATTTGAGCTTTGCAATAAATATTTTTTAAAACTCAGTGAAATTCTCATAAATTGGAAAGAGATACTAATAAGGTCACCTTTCAAAGTATCATTTGTTTAAGCCCTCCAAACTCATGTTAAACAGCATTGAAGCTTAAATGTAAGTGGGAACAAGGCTGAGGTGAGACAACACAGCTCACTATCTCATTGATCTAAACAGCTAACTTTTGCAGAAGCCTTCAGGTAAACTGGATCTCCTTGCATAAATGTTTTTAAATTTTAAAATAAAAATTGAAGCACTTCCTCCATTAAAATAAATTTGCATTTTGTAGATTTAAGTTAAGTTACTCAGGTTCTATTATGATATGCTCATGGGCAGCCATGGCCTGACTAGGTTATGGCATAAATTCCACCAGGCACATTTGGTTTTACTAGAAAGTGTCATAGTTAAATGACATCATAGTGGGGACCAACCCTAAGGATAAGGCTGGGCGACAGGAGGCCCAGAAGGTAAAGCTTCAGGCCTTTCCTGACCTCAGGCACACAGTAGATCAACGCTGGATACAGGCCAAGTATGCCCAGGTTGGTACTAGTGAGGTGCCTAACGCCCAGCCCCTTACGTCAGCCCAGGCGTTAAAACAAATGGTTTACTCAATTAACGCAGATTGTTTGATTTAATTAGTTGAGGAATGGGTATCAAAACCCATTCCATTTATGAAATCACATGTTCAGGTCGAATCCAACTTTAATCAATTATTCAAGTGAAGTTGGTTTCAGTGTTTTCTACCAATTTGGATGGTAGTGTTTGCCTATTGGTGAATCAGTGCTTGGGACCACTTTGGCAGACTCCAAATTTCCCAAACAAAGTTTAATTATGTTTTCTGCAACCAACATTACTTGTTATATGACTTCCCAATAAAGTTTTCCCATTTTTTTACATTTTTATTTATGTTGTTTTGGATGATCCTGTGCACAAACCTCTTTGAGGAGGTCTCACGCTCTGTTAACCTTGCCATTGTAAATACTATCAAGCTTTCCCTTAGTGCACCATTAGTTCACCCAGGTTCCCTCCAACCTGGGACGCTTGCCCCCTTTCCCTTTGTGCACCACGTCACTTTTGGCGGGTTACTTATTATAAAGATTACACTTTTCTATTTAAGTTGTTATTGCTCTGGCACCCTCTGCTGGGCTCTCACAACTTTTGTACTAATGGCTAGTTCCCTGGCGTTGGCCCTATGCACCGTGAACTAACATTCTGGGAACAGGAGAGTTACAGACACTCTCCTTACAGAAAGGATGAGTGAGTACTTATTTTTATAGCACTAAGGGTGGTAGGACTGCAGCTATAAGTTTAAATTGATTTTAATAAAGCATCCTCATCTAATGAGGCTGGTTTTTTCATTTTCAAGGTAATTTTTTAAGAGAGTAGTTGCAGCATTTTAATACAAAATAGATATCTAAAAACTCAAGTTTATTTTGCTAAATTAAAGTTATGACTTAAGGCTATGTATCTCACCTTCAAACTATTAATCTCATCATTTTGACCTCCCAAAAACTTTATAGCCTTTTTAAATTTTTCTTAACATTTTTCTAGTTACTCCCAAAGTTTAATGCTGGCTATTTTGTAAGTTTCTTATTATCTCTGAAAGTGGCATCAGACCTCTGAGGCAAATTATTAATCAGTTATTGGTTTTCAGTTGGCAAACTCATCCATATAGTGCAAAAAGGGGTTAGTACTGTGAGTTAACTGTTAAAAGAGATTGGTAGGTGTAGTCATGATACCAGGCATGCTTACATGATTATAATTCTATTAATGAAATCTGTAACACCCAACTTATTGAGAACCAGGAGTACAAACTGGGGGATATGGGTTATGCAGTACTGATTAAGCCTTTAGGTCTCAGTATGAAAAAAGGGTCAATCATAGTTCAGATTAATAGAAACTAGATCATTTTTTAGATGTTCTGGTTGCTTATCTATTGAAATACTGTCAATATTTATTAAACTAGATATTAAAATAATCAATAAATTAGCTTATATTGACTGACTAAACTTGTTAAAGTGGATAGGCCTTGGCCTTTATATAAATGTGTTTATAATTGTTACAGAAAATACTTATTTAATTTAGTTAAGTACTCTTTCAGGGGCTACCACAATTCACCTTCTGGGATTCTTACTCCTTGATTTTTAGTTTCTAATACCCATGATTTTATATAATTGTAATATACTTCAATAAGCCTAGGTCTTATCAAATTTGGCATTAGAGTCAAATTGGTTATGGTACATCTTAAAGTTTTTTAGCTTCAAATTATGACTACTAGAAGCTTCAAGACTATAAGCCTAAAGGTTAATATACTATATGCATTAGAGGTCTGAAATAAGTTGTTAAGTTGATATGAATGGCATAAAAAGCCTGAGACAAGATATACAAAACTATCCAATGACCAAGTCTTCTAACCCTGATTATTATTATAAGACCATTGTGCCAAGATTCAGAAGATAAGTTAGAAATGGAAATCTGTACTGTACATTAATCAAATATTTACTTCTTAAGCTCTAAAATGAAAAATCTAGGTGCCCAGTATTAACATATTTTTTTACTTTTGCCCTAAAAGTAAACCCCTATTTTTGCTCCAAAGGGGTGGATTAAAATCTGTTACAAGTAATTGGTGAAAATGGGACTCAGTAAAATCTTACTAAAATCTCCTATATCCACAAAAAGGTATTGATTTTTCAATCCAAAGTAAAGCACCTATGGCATAACATCTCCATTTTTGCTTTATTTAGTATATTATCACAGATGGTTAAATTTTCCTGGGATCATAAGACCTAAAGGGTTAGAAGTAGGGAGGTAAAAAACCCAAGATATCCCAACTAAACATTGATGGCCTATCCAAGATTAGTGGGAAAGAGATGTTTAGTTGCTGCACTGTAAGGGAACTTTCAACTGGCAATATGTTAATGAGGGATGAGAAAAAGCACCTCTAATTAGATTTAAGCATTACATCTGATCAAGAATGGAGTAATTGGTATGATTGGGTTGGCCATTTAGTACTATTAGTTTCATAATTAATGACTTTACAGGTTACATCCATTGATTGTGTAAGTTTATAGGCTCTGAAGATGAATGGGTAGTTTATTATCTCCAAGTGATAGTTTAACTTGCAACAGTAAAGTGTTTTTAATAAAGTTATCTCCTTGGAGCTGCACTTACTGTAAAAATATTTACCTTAAATGAATTGAATTATTGCCTATAATCAAAGATCTCCATGTGTTGCCCATGACCTTAAGTTTGAGACCTTGACTTATTTAAAAAGCTCACATCTTCTATCACCTACTGAGTTAATATAACCATAGGGACCCTTGCTATTCTGAATCCTGTTCTATTATCTTTGCTTGGTTTAATGGGTAGCTCTTTACCTAATCTAATTTGAGAATCATTTACCTAAATTATTGGAAATCCCACATAGGTGTACACTTATCCTTATGGTCGCTGCCTCAGTATTCATTCATTATACTATTATAGATCTAAGTGCAAATAAATTTTATGGTCCATTTTCTATTAAACTGGTGGGCCATGGAATGGTTGGCACTGAGTTACCAATACAGGTATGCCAGCCCTAAGGTGGCATCTTAGTTTTTGGATGACCTGCTTTAAAATAATTAAGTGTAATTGTGAAAGTCTTTAAAATAGTATTTTATAAAACTTTTTCTAAGGTGTTTAGTCTTTGTGATAAAAGCTCTTAGATGCCTCATTTCTTATTTTCATTGTAAATCTTCTTAAATGTATGAAATAAAGCCTTTACTTCTAGGTTTATAATCTGATTTTGCCCAACTAACTTTATCAAGGTACCTCCTTCTGAGTGACATATATGGGTTGATCATATTGAACCTTAAAGGTTTAGAGCTGATCAACATGAGGCAATATGAGATGTGTTAATCAACACCAATTATGTTTTTAGTTATATGTAACCTTGTCTATGACATCTTTTTATAGCTTTAACTACAGCTACCTTTCCACCAGATGACCCAAGCAGAGGTTAGTGCAATAGTCTTAAACTTTCCATGGCCTTATAACTGATATAGCACTGCCAAAACTTCTATATCTTAAATGAGTGCATTAGGGGTTATCACTAATAATAAACAGATTGGCCTTGATAGTTAAGTTAATATTATTATGACATGTTTTGAATTCTTACTACATTAGCTCTATAGCTAGCCTTTATTTTTTTCTGCCAGTTATATAAGGAGGCATTACCATAAAGTCAACAAAGTTCACCTGATGCCTAGCTGAGATCAATAGAGCTATGGTGAGGTTGTGAAGGTATAGATAATCATATACTTATTCAGCCCTTCAATTTAAGGCAGGCTGACTAGAGAGATAGGCTTCAAAAATCAGGAGGATTTAAACTGATTTTTAGATCAAATGTGTAGGATCTTGGATCGCACCAGTTCTTCCACTCCAACAGCGTCAAAAAATCTATTGTGGGGTATCTCAGAACTGGCATGGGTAGGGCTAGCCTTTACTTTGCCAATATAGATCTATAGCCTTATATCCCGACCTGATATGTAAAGTCAAGGTATAAACTTGTCCCCCAGTATAAGAGGATTTCTTAACCAATTATACCATCTACCCTTGTAGATAGTGATACCCAATGGATGATCTTTGACTTGGGCATGAGATTGGCAATTCCTGGGGAAATTTTCCGCCCCGCAGGGTGTTGTCATGCCATCAGGGATCCCTTTAAGTTAACTGAAGGACCAAACTTTATACTTGAGATTACCAGCCTGATCGCAGCGCGGCCACCGTTAACTCTGTGCATACGATGAATTGTTATTGCTACGGTAAAGTTTTGCAGATGGGAGGAGGGGTTGGACCCAAATTGATAAAGTTTCTAGGATCCATTTCGGAGGCTTTAAAGTTTGACTCGCCGACAACTATACTAAAATTTGTTTAACCAGCCGGCCTCTCTAGTCATACCGTCACGAGCAAATCTTTGGGACAATGATTGTAAGACGATCTCGTGGTAAAGTCGGAAACGATAAGCCAATACCAACTTATTACGATGGATAAACCGGGTTGGCAAAGATGGTTACGGTCGGCAACTTTTCGGGGCCAAGCCCTGAACTAAACGCAAGTCTAAAGTATGCGAGAACCATCGAATTTTAACCCATTTGCATCAACCTTGATCTATAGCTCATAGACCTAAGGTGAACCATGTGACAAGCGCATAATAGATATAGAAATATTTCAATTTAAAGCCCTTTATTATAGCATGGATAGGCACGGATGGGTTGATGGATGCGAGGTTGCGAAGGATTTTAAACAGATTGGATGGAATAGCTGGGTTTCGGTATCTATTAATCCATCATATCGTCTTCGTCGTATGAATTCTCCTCATGATTTTGGGGGGTGCCCGCCAGATCCTCGTGGTCGCTTGGGGGGTTCGCGTCTTTGTAGTGGATCCTCTTGATGGTGGCTTCAAATTCGTCAATGATGGCCACGCTGTCGGCCCGTTGCCAGACCTGCTGCCTAGCCTAAAGGGTTAGATAAGTTACGCGTCGGCGCCCACCTTGGTGACGATGTCCACCATGAAGCCATAGAACACCTGGTCGCTGAGTTGGGCCTGGTAAAGCTTGACGTTCTCGGCGAGCTTCTTGAAGGTCTTCTCGGATCGGTACGGCAGGAGCGTGAGGCAGTACCCGATGTCCTGCGCCTGGCGTTCATTCTGCAGCAACCTGAAGCGCTGGCAAAGCTTCTCGACAAAGTTCTCGCAGTGCCGCTCCTTGTCCTTTTGAAGTTAGAGGTATGGGTTGGGCTACCTTGATAAACTCAAACAGGAACTTCATGATCCTTCGAAAATCCTCCCTGGCCAGCAGGTCGCCGTCGCTAGCCAGCGATAGGCTCGAGATGATGTCGGGGAGGTTGTTGTAGACGGCGTTGTCCTTGGACGCCAGCTCGGTGAAGAAGAGTTTGGCCAGATCGCTGATCCGGGGGTCGGCGTCGACCAGGCACTTCGCCATCTCCCCAAGCTGGCCCTTGACTTTGATCATCCCATTAAGGACAAGGTGGGTCAGCACCATCAGGGCATTTTTCTTTACAGAGGCGTCACTATCCTTGAGCCGTTTGTACATGTACTCCATATTCTCCCCAATCAACGTGTTGAAGCAAGCCGCGACGTCCCCAAGGCAGATCATGATGTTGCTGCGGATGATGGGATCATCGCTCCTCTCGAGGATGGTCAGAAGCAGAGGGAGGTGGGATTCACAGAAGGCGGAACTAACGCACATGAACTTGGCCAGACTCAACGTGGCAATGATCTGCAATGTCTTGTCGTTGTAGTCGGTGTTGTTTGCGCAGACGTTTGCCGTCATGTCGGCAAACACCTTGAGGAGGGAGCCCTGGCCTAAAAGCTCATGCTCCTTGAGATTGTTGATGAAATCTGCAATCTCGTCTTCGGTGGAGCCGGTGACGTTCTCCAGGTCGCCCTCACTATGGTCCCCTATTAGGCTTTAGCCTCGGCACCATCAGCATGGTACCTTTGTTGCCCTTGATCTGCTTCTGCTGGGCCTCGACCACCTCTAAAAAGACAATCTGCTTGATGGCAACATGTCCAGCGATGAACAGCAGCTGAGTAAGGCACCAAGGATCGGAGAGCCCCTCAGGATCACCGCCCAAGAAGGTAGCCGCCTTCCTCCTAAGGATATCGCAGCATAGGAGGTCGGGCCTCTGGGATAGCTCAAAGATGGTATTGATGGCCTGCTCAGCCATGCCAAACCTGAGCGGTTAGAAAGCGTCATAAGATGGCTACCAGGTGCTCTTATCGTCGGGAAGAAGGACGATCTCGTCTAGAAGGCTAAACAGGGCGTCGTCCACCGGCAGGCGGCGCGAGACATTGATGGTACCTAAACAAAGTTACTTGACATATCCTATGGCGGCGTACCCTTAATCTTTTGGGCGTAAGAGCCGCCGATACACTGGAGTGCAAAACAGGTGTACTTTGCAAGCTCAAAATCCGCCTGTTGAAGTTAGTTGAAGTTCAGGGTGGTATACCCTCCCAAGTTCGCCAAGCCCAATCTTCATAAGCAAGTCCAACCGCTCAGAGACCATCTCGTGGTCCGCCTTTCCAACCATGCTGAGGATCATGATGGCACCCCGCCGCTGCGAGAAAGGGACGTCCGACTTGGTATAGCCTAAAGATGAGTGCCACCGCCGGCGGCTTACCGTAGATTCCCCACAGCTTATCGATAACCTGGTGGCTGATGCGGCGATCCTTGGTGAGCAGGCGAATAAGCTCCTCCAGGGAAGTTAGGTCAGTCAGGCTGGCATTGGTAGTAAGGGCAATCAGGTTCCTGGCCACCTGGTTGACGCGTTCCTTGGAGTCTTTGGCGGTGGGCGCAGTGAGGTACAGGTTATAAAAGCAGTCCTTGAGGTGACTTTGGACGCCTTTGCCCTCCTCAGCGTTGTCCTTTGACCAGACGAGGTGGATCATCTTCTTGATCCCGTCGGACGCCTCCTTAACCTTGTAGGTGTAAGCCTCGACGAAGAAATCCATGGCCTCGATCGCTTCCGACTTGTTGGTTGAAGCCAGGAGTTGGGTTAGGGGCGGTAGTGCTGACTTGAGCTGATCGATGAAATATAGTGCATCCTTATAGTAGGCCTCCTTAAGTTGAAGCTGAACAAACTCCGAAGTATCCTTCTCATCCAGCTGTCCATCGAACGCTTTAACCCTCCCGCTATCCTCCGCCTCGGCGCCAGTACCCTCGCCTTCCAATGCCTCCTCGGCGTTCCCTTCAGGCTCCTGCTCATCCAGCTGACCATCGAACTTTTTAACCCTCCCGTTATCCTCCACCTCGGCGCCAGTACTCTCGCCTTCCAATGCCTCCTCGGCGCTCCCTTCAGGCTCCTGCTCCTTGGAGCGGATCGCCATTGGCAATCCTGTTACTTGATGCTGCTTTTGAAACTCCTAGATACCTTAAGCTGGCAACCCGATATGGCACTACCTCCAATTGCACCATGATTGTTTCATGCTTCTTCTCGAGGAGCTCATAGGCGAGAGACCCGCCGTCGATGAGGAAGGGGTGCGTCCGCAGAAACTTCGTTAGCGCCCTGATTGCGTTCTTGCGCACCGCAAAGCTCTTGTCCTTGAGGCGGCCGATGGTTAGAAAGATCAGGCGGGGCCTGCGTTTGGGGAACTTGGCTTTGGCTCTAGTTACGTAAGCTGCGAAACCAACCCAAGCTACTCTGCAACCTTCCCGCACACCTGAAGCACCCTGGCTCGCACCAAATAGTTGACGTCCTTGAACCGCTCCTCGACGATATCAAAGTATCGGCCGATCTGGATGTGGGCGGCCTCGTTCGGGTCGGAGGCCACCAGGTCCAGGATCAGAAGCCCCAGGATTTCGATCATCCCGCACCGCATCGAGTAGGCCTCCCCAGGTTAGCGTTTAAACCGTGGCAGCTTACCTCACTGTCGAGGTGCTTCACCAATATCCCCATATGCTTGTTGATGAGCTTGGGGGAGAGCTCGCAGAGGCGCACCAGAAAGGTGGCGAAGGATTTCCCGGCCCCACCTTGTCCGTCGCGCTGAAGTCCTTCTGCCCGATTTCCCTACCTTTTTAAACGCCCAGCCGCCCCTTCGTTACCTTAACACCTCCCCCGCCAGGTTGGGGTAATCATAATCCGAGGCCAGGAGGTGGAGCAGCTCCGCCATCGAATCGCATAGATAATCGTAGTATTGTAGGCTCTGGGAGACCGACGTCTGGACACCAAACGCGTGCCCGTACCGCTTGACGCATATCGCGATGATGTGGTTAGCCTTAGTGCGGGTCGAGGCGGCCTTGAGGTTTTCGGGGGAGAGGAGGATCGAGAACATGGCCTTGACCAGCGCACTAAAGCCCCCGTGGTAAGCCGCAACCAAAGGTTCCAATTACCCCGTCAAAGACTCGACATCCTGGTTGGAGGGGAACACCCTTCGGAGCGGCAAAGAGAGCACGGTGTATAGAAGTTCGAAAAGCCGGGGCTGGTGGGCGGGCCAGTCCCAGATGAGATATTCGCCCTTTGGCATCGCCTTCGAGCCCTTGGATTTCTACCCAAAAACCATTTTAACCTACCCGAACCACCTTCGCTTACAGTGAGTTTGCTCTGATTCTTCTCGGCTTTGCGCTGAGCCTCGGCGTTATTAATTAACATATAGACGAGGAAGGTGTACATGCTGATGGGCGTGCAATAGCTATCGTAAGGGTGCTTCCCGCCTTCAATGTCCTCCTCCAGATGGGAGATCAGCCGTTTAAACCCTAATAAGGTGTCAAGGGATGTCACATAAACCATAGCTACCGGAAATGATGACGTCAAACAACCGGTTCATAATTTTTGGCGATAGCGAGGCCATGTCTCTTCAACCCGATGAGTTTTCCAACGGTAAGGGGTACCTTAATAAGCATCGGAGGGCGTCGTAGAGCTTGGGGGAGGTGATCCCCTGGGGGGAATAGGAGAGGCGGTCGGTCAAGTCCTTGATCGCTGTATCGATTTCCATATGGGGCATCGTGGCGGGTGAGATCTCATGGGAGAACTGCATGGTGTTGTCATGGAAGGCCACCAGCTCATCCGTCAGATTAAAATTAACGTCCATCGTGGCCCTCAAATTAACCTTTTACGTAGCCTTATAAGGTTAGGGGTGAAAAGCCAGAATAGTGACTTGGTTAAACGTTCTCAAACAACAAACGCTAAAAATTTTCACGTCAAGCTATGGGATCTGGAAGGCGTCAAGTTAGTTAAATATAAACCCTATCCTTCGTAAGTAAAATGAATCAATCGGTTTCGAGCCGCGAAGCGTAGCCAGAATCAGGTTGATCTGAAATCCTGTTCGGTACGAAAATTTGTCGGAAATGATCCGCTTAAACCGAAATCGTATAGGTTATAGGCTTGAGCCCAAAAAAATTATTACAACATTCAACTTAATCTAACCAATATTCGAGCTTAAAACCTCGTTCGGATTATTCGCTTACATTCGTTATCGGTGTTATAAGGTAGTCAGAATTTACCTACCTCCCATTGAGAGAAGCCTTTACCCTTGTGGTCCCACATTTGGGATTAAATCTAGGGTGACAACGGCATATCAACTGATAATTGGCCTACCCCAAAGTTGATGAGAAAAGTGGGCACATCTATTATAATCGGCGCTTAGGCATCAAATCCTAACAGCATAGGCTAATAAGTTTCAGATTATCAAGGTAATGTTTGAAAATAGTGAAGCTCAGCTCATTGGCCCTAACTTGCTTAACTTGGTCAGCCAACTTACTGTGAAGGGGTTCTGTTCCACACAGATTAGACACCAGCCAACCTTCTAAAGGGATATAACCCTCACTGTGTAAATTCTCTTCTATGCTACCCAATGTAGCATCCCTTACTCATTAGAACTGTTCATTGCCCTGCTGGCAGTATTCTGCTTGACACTCTTAAACATAACTTTAAAATTAGCCCAACACAAGATTCAAAGGAAACTTTGACCAGACTCTTCCTTGGTATTCTCAGTAACCCAAGGTATTCTCCTAAACAAGTATTTTCTTCTTTAGATCCCAGGCTGGTTACTGGGAACTCTCTTTAACTAACCTGAATTAAGTGGAAACCAAGGATAAACTTAAGATTCTGTGGTGAATTCTTTATTAAGGTAATATCATGGCAGTTTTATACTTCTGGTATATATTCAGGATATAAAATGAATATATAATAGAAAATAATTGGGAGTGGGGTTTTGGTGATACTGTAGGGGCTTCAAAAACCCCTAGTAAGCTTTTTCTTGATTTCTTCCTTGGTGGTGCCATCCATATGTTCACTGCTTCAATTTGTGAGCTCTGTCTCATGGTGGACTTCCCTGCACCAGGATATTTGGTGGACCCTTGCTAATTAACCACTTCTGGATCTAGGGTGGCAGTACCTCTTCTGGATATTAATTTATTGCCCAATTTGATAATATACTGATCAGGTTGAGATTCAGTTGATGGCACTGCTTTGATGCATCTCACTTCAGGGTTCAAATGACTCTTGAAATTAGCCACTTCCTTTTTAGATAATATTACAATGGGGAGTTTGACCACTTCCATTGATGTAATTTGGCTTGGTCATTCCTTCACCATCATCTCATTTAAATTATTTTGGACCCCTGAAGGTATAAAAGAAGGTCAAATTTCATAGCCTTCTGCAGTGGTGATGGCGTTGTCTTCATACTAAAATCTCTTTGGTCAGCGGGTATCAAATCAATTTTGTATGACATCATTCTGACCAAATGGTAAATTTCTTAAGATTTTATCATCTATAAAAGGGGGTTAATTTCTCTTATCTGCACCTTAAACTTGATTATCTAAATTTTGGGGTTTTGGTGCACTGATGGAGTTCCTTCCAGAGGGCAAGGAATTACTCTCCAGACCACTCATGGTGTCTTCCATGATACTTACCCTATCAAGAAAAGACTGGGGGAAGGACCTAAAATGCCAGGCATATACTCTGGTTAAACACACTATTAGTTTCCTCATCTTTCATTAAATACTTGGCTCCTCTATTAGATAGGATAGTTGCAAGTCCTGTTCAGATGGCTTGCAACTTCTCAGGCTGACCTCCCCATACATGGTAGAATAGGACCTTCTCTAATATACTGAACTCTAGTAGCTTGGTCCATCTCTGACTCTCACATTAATTCTTGTGGATAGTTGCTTCAATGTTCTTAGATGCTTCTAGTTGAATCTAATCAACTCTTCAGCCAACTCTTGCTGGTAACTCCCAGGTGGTAAGTCCATGAAATCTGCAGAGATTACTGGTGCCAGCCAAGGTAGGTAGTGCTGCTTCTCACCCATACATGGCCCTAAATTAAGGCATACCAATCACCCATGATAGATAAGTCTGTATGCTAACAGCGCGTGTGGCAACAGTTAATCCCACTTCAACTTGTAGTTTAATGCCATCTTCTTCAATATTTCTACCAGGTTTATTCACATGTTCCATGCTTCTGTTGGAGGATGAAATTCAGGGAGTGGTGAACTGCTGTCTTACTTCAACTAGTTCCGCAAGTTACTTCACGCCATTGGAGATAAAGTTCTTCCCATTGCCAATAGCAGAACCTGAGGGCATCCAAGCCTCGCTATCACTTGGTTGTACAGTAGTCTCATCATTGATCCTGCAGCATATGTCTTGACTGCTGATGCTTCAACCCACTTGTTAAAATGGCTTATAGCTACAATTATAAACTTTATCCACTTGAGGCTGTAGGTAATGATCCTATCACATCAATAAATATGTTGTGGAACAGTGCAGTTGGAAAAATTTCCTGGAACTTAAAATGCTTCTCTAAAGGTCTGAAGCTTATGCAGGGTACACTAAGTTCTAAGGCCTTATGTGCTTTGTCTGACATTAACTTCCAATAGAACCAGTCTCTTAGGTATACCAACGTCTTCTGGAATTGTCTATGGCCAACATGCTTGTGAACTTCCATCACAAGTTTAATTCGATTGCTAGGTTGGACGTATGGTACCACTTATCCAGAATCTTCTTCTTAAGGTTCCCATTAATATTCTGGGTTTTCTGGAACATCTTCTCAGGAAAGTCTTAACTTTTTCAGTTTCATCTTGCCATTACTCCTCCATAATCTGATCAGTTTGTTTAAGCTTTTACTATCATGTGATTGGAGGTTGAAAAACAATAACTGTGACAATCAGTCAGCGTTGAGTTACTTGATGTCTGCTCTGTGTATAATCTTGAAATTATACCCTTGAGGTTGTATTGACCATTGAAGAGGCATCCCTTGTGATCCTATATGTTGCACATCCAATAGAGCGATGTGTGATCTGTCACAACTTTATAATGTACTCCATATAAGTAGGATCAAATGTGCTTCACTGCTCTTATCGCTTACAGGCACTCTCTTTCCATTACAATGTAGTTCTTCTCTGCTCTGGTAAAGATCTTGGAGTATTACTCAATAGGTTGGTCTATCTTTTCTTCATCCAATTTGGGCAAGTATTGCTCTGATCCCAATGTCACTAGCATCAATGTGCAGGTAAAATGTCTTGTTGAAATCTGTCTATTCTAGGATTGGGGCATCTACAAATCTAGCTTATAACTCTTTGAAGGCCTACTCTTGTTCCAGGCCCCATCTAAACTTTGTTTCCTTGGTCAACAGGTAGGTGAGCAGAACAGCCAATTATGCAAAATGGAGGATAAACTGATGATAGTATTTTACCATTCTGAGAAATACTTGGATGTCACACATATTTTGAGGGTGTTCCATTGCTACTATGGATTTTGATCTTTCCTTCCTGAGGCTTGATTCCTTTTGTACTGATCTCATATCCTAGGAACTTTAGCTGCCTCTTCAGTAAGGTACACTTGCTTCATCTAAGCTTCAGGTTTGACTATTAGAGACAATTAAACTCTTTTTGTAAGCGTTGGAAATGCTCTTGGAAT
Organism: Massospora cicadina; assembly: GCA_022478985.1. Classification (NCBI taxonomy): domain Eukaryota; kingdom Fungi; phylum Entomophthoromycota; class Entomophthoromycetes; order Entomophthorales; family Entomophthoraceae; genus Massospora; species Massospora cicadina. The sequence continues at coordinate 69,988 of JAKSZP010006718.1, forward strand.
ATGTGACTTGATACTGTTATGTTGTCCAAGTAGATGAGCGCACTTGATAACTTGAGATCCATGAAGCTTTGGACCATCACTCTTTGGAAGGTGGCTGGGGCGTTGCACAACCCTTACGTTATCCTCATAGGGTGAACAATCTTGACTGCTGATCAGGGTGCACTTTTCCTGGTATTCAGGTGAGAGATCCATCTACCAGCAGCATTTGGCCAGGTTCATTGCTGAGAAGTACTTTGATCCTACCAAGCTCTTCAGTGCGCCATCTATTCAATGGAGTGGTACAAATTCTTCTTGGTAACCTCATTAAACCAGTGGTAGTCCATAACCATGCAGTGTATTCCATCCTTCTTGTGCACTAGGAGCAACGGCGAAGCCCACGGGCTCTTTGATGGACTGATTAATCCAGCTTCTGAGAGTTAATTCAACTCTTTTATGATAACTTCATCTTCAGCTTTTAAATGATGTTGTCAGCTTATACTCTGATAGGATGGCAGCGTCAGAAAATTACAAGTCTGATGTATAAAAAAGTGGTTTAAAGGTAAACAATGAAAAATAGGCCAAAAGACCCTGGTCAATTCCTGGTGGAACCTCTCAAAGTGGGGTAACCCTTCTATTATTACTCAGGCGAATAACATGAGTTTGGGCGGTCAGATTGCACTGAATCATTGGCAAAGTCTGGGAGCCATTCTGAGGTCCCTCATCCTCATAAAGCACATTTAATACAACCAACCCCGTGGAGACTGGCCCCTTTTATAGGGTTGGAGAGGGCCTTGCCAGGTGCAAATATTTTCCTGTCAACTGATTAGTAAAATATATCACAACCTTACCTCATGGATTGATACTATCTATCAACAATGATCCATTTCATAAAGTGAGGCAAGTCTAAATAGCTCCAATAGGTCAAATATCAATATTCTATAATTTAGACTTTACTAAACAATCCATACTTTGAGCCTTAACGATTTAAATACTAAGTATCGACTTATTAAGAGGGTTTGTTTCTTAACCCTTTAAATAACTAATATAGTTCTTAAAAAACCAAAACTTTAAGTTATTTAATTAGTATGAAATTTATTATAAGTGTTGACCAACTCCCCTGTTTATATTCTATCTAGCAGTAGAGAGTGAACCTCTCCTGCAAATTAATTGTGGAAATCCAGGGCAGAATAGCACCTGCGAGCATCAAAACCACCTGGATCCTACAAGTGATGCTCACTACAGGGGATCATGTACACCACAATCCTTTGCAAAAATGGAGGCGGTTGGGGTAAGCCACCCTTACAAACTCCCTGCAGCTTTGAACCCAAGTTAGCCGCTGTAGAACAACAGCTAGCAAATGATCTATCTCGCCTCAAAAATCTTGAAGAGCACCCTTTTTATGGGGTCCCTCCAGTGATTCAAAACCCCTTTGCAAGACAATTTTACTCCAGGTGAGGGTATTATAGCATCGTTTCTCTATGTATATGAAGCCGTTATGGAAGGAACATCTGCTTATCAAAAAATTAAATACCCCCTCCCTTGCTTGAGTTGCCTGGACCAAGAGATAATGGTTCCCAATATGACCACGCTCAGCATCTGGGTAAAGGTGAAGGAAGCACTTGTTAAAGAATCTAGTTCAACACAAAGCTTAAGCTGGAGGAAACTAGCCTTCATGTGCCTTAGCATGCAGAAAGGAGAATTTATCTCCTTTTTTGTTGAATGATTCTATAGGGAAGCTCAGCCATTCTTACTTTCAAAAATGCTACACCTTAATGATGCTCTTGCGTCCATCCTAAATGGCTTATCTTCTCACCCTCCTATAGCTCAACATCTTATATCCATCAAATGTTACCTCTGGACTATCTATGATATCAAGGAGGCTCTGCTGGAGGTTGACAATACTTATAACATTGAAGCTACTTCAGATTACTCAACCATAGCCCTACCAAAGGAGGATATGATGATCTCTATAGGATCACTATGTGGGTTACTACTCTGAGCTCAGCACCTGCGGTGCTGCTCAAACATGATCTTCCTCCACCTAGCCAACCTAAGGTTCTCAAGCTATTAATTCAGAGTGCATCATTTTCATTAGGGCAGCGCTCCCTGTCCCCACCTTGCCACCATGATCATCTTTTTCAGCCTTAAAGCCTCTTCAATTGGTTCCAAAGCCTGTTCCTAATTCTAAACTCCTCTCTTGGGTGCCATTGCCCCCACTAACAATGGGTTGGATGACCAGGCTACCAAAGCTGAACCACCTGTTTCCCAAAGGCACACAGCCGCTGATCAACCCAAAACTGGCGTAGTTAAAGCCTCCACCTCCACGACGTTATCCCCCTCAATCTCTCTTCAGGCCATCTCTTGTCCAAAACCAGTATCCATTGGGAATCACAAGCCCCCTAATTTTCAGGTTGAAAATTGAGCCATGATAATTCGAACGCTTCCTTCAAAAGCCAAAAGGGTAGATGAGTGCCAAAAAGCCCTCCCCTGTGAGGAGAACATGTCAAGAGATTGCCTGTAACTCTCTCGTTCCCAGCAAGGTGATGTGGGATGCAAATCCACATTGCTAGGGAACTAGCCATTAATAAAAAGGGTAAGAAGACACCTTGAATGGTGCCTGTGCCAATGGTACCCCAAGCAAGGGTGTAGAATGCAAAATATAAGACCAAGTATGTTAGGAACATAACAGCTTGAGTGTACCTCAGAGGGGAGTCCATAATCAAGTGTAGTTTGACGTCAGGGAGCATGGGTGCCTCGATCTGGAGGGGACCTGGGCAGCCCAGGGGAGCACCTGGGATTTTGGTGTATTGCAATAGAAGGTAGTGGCCCACATAGTTGGAGACCTCCACAAAGAGGTCCGCCACCAAGTTAGCCCAAGGAACCATAAGTTTAAACGTAAAAAATGGGTATTTTATTTAAAGGAAGTCGACCAACAAGGAATGTTGGTCACAAAAATGTATTTAAAATGTGCTGGGGAAGTTTGGGTTCTGCAGAAATGCGCCCAAGCCTTGATGCTCCAATAAACAGACGCTTCCATCCGTTTTGGTAAAATACACTGAAAGTGCCTTCACTCAAGTAATTGATTAAAGCTTTATTTTACCTGAGGTCAAAATTTCATAGCTGGAGTGGGACTCGAACCCTTGCTCTCCAACCAAGCAAATCGAACCATTTTCATTTAAAACGTAAATCGTTTGTTTCAAAGCCTGGGCTGAGATAAGAGGCTGAGCGTTTTGCACCCCATTAGTATCAACCTGGGCATGCTTGGCTTGCACCCAGCGTTGATCTAAGGTGTGCTTTAGGTCAGGGAGAGCCTGAAGCTTCATCTTCTGGGCCTCCTGTCGCCCAGCCTTATCCCTAGCATCAGTGCCTACTATTATGTCATCCAACCATGACAGAACAAGCTGGTTTCTTAACCCCTCTTAGCAACTCGTTGAGGTGCATTGACAATCCCTCTGATGATGAGTCTGAAGGGGGTGGTGAAGATTTGGACTATTATGTCTTGGGAGCCCCAATGGAAGTTCAGGTTCAGGATAGGTTGAGGCCTGAAAGAATTGATATAACCATGATACCACGACTAACTATCCCCAACAGTTGTTGAGGTTTTAAGAGGTGATCAATACCGCCAGTGATGCTAACCAGCTTATTGGTACAGTGATCTGATCTACCCAGCAGGTTCATACCAATCAATCTATCAAAGATAAATACCCTGCGATGGCTCAACGCTTTGACTTCTCTCTCCATTTGAAGGAGATTTTTGCCCTCCCCCTACTTTTGGTAGCACGATAAGCAAGGTAGAGGTTGTCATAAATAAGGTTCAAGTTCTAGCCATCCTTGATATGGATGATCCAGTGAACGTAGTCTCTTCAAAGCTCATCAATAAAAAAAGTTGGCACCTGACCTGGAATATTCACACAAGTTTGGAACTGCGGGTCCCAGCATCATGAGAGCTATTAGAACGTACTCTTCTTTACCAATATGTATTGGGAAGCTCCTCTTGTTCTCCCCCACTGTGGCATTGGAAAATAATGCATATTACCTACTCATTGGCACTCAATTCATGATTGAGTATGATGGAATTATTAATATGATACAGGGATTTTTCTCCATTCTAAATTATGAAGTTCTCTTAGTCTTTACCAACGATGAGCCTAAGAAGAAAGAATACATATGCGTAGTTGTGTACCCTTCTTCTGTCCTTACCCTTATTTATAACACATCGGACAGAAACACAAAAAAACTTCCTGACTCTGTGGTTGCTTCAGAGGGCCTTTCATTATATGCGTCAGAGGAGGTAGTAATAAAAGCGGGTGAACAAAAGGTGTTAAACACCAAGATTACTATGCAAATCCCCTACAATTGCCTACTGCACTTAACAAGCCTTGATGAGATAAAATCTTTAAAACTATATGTGTTGCCAGGTATTATAGATCCTGCCTACCAGAGATCCATCAATCTCCTTCTGGGAATCTAACTAACAAGGACATGGTCTTAAAGGAGCATCAGGAGGCTGGAAAAGCCCTGCTGATTTCAATTGAGGACATTCAACAAGTCTATTATATTGGGTCTATGTTAGATATGGGACTATCTATGGATTAATTGATATGCACTCTGCCCCATGCTCAAATTTCTGAGGATCTAACCCCTGCTGAGCTTAATAAAGTTCATCTTTATTGGAGTCTTATAGCGACATCTTCTCCAAATCTGATAATGATTATGGACATATGAAGGGTTGGACTCATACCATTGACGTTGGTGATGATTGGCCTATTCAATTCAAGCCTTATCAGAAATCTAAGGTTGAGGAGCTCCAAATGAGGATGGAGCTGAAACAGTTGCTGGATGTGGGGCTGCTGGTGCCTTCTCAAAGCCCTTGGTCGTCACCTCTTTTACTAATAAAGAAGAAAATGGAGGTCATTGGGTAGTTATGAACTACCTCAGATTTAACAACCTAACAAAGAAGAATAGATATCCTATCCCCCACATTGATGACGCCTTAGCCCAACTCTCCAGCTCTAACTACCTTTCTGCCATGGACTTAGCTAGCGATTATTGGCAAATGGACTTTTCTCCCCAAGATCAAGAGAAATACGCTCTTTTTTGTAGTGTGGGTCTTTTCCAACCTACCTGACTACCATAAGGGTTGTGTAATGCGCCCGCCACTTTCCAGTGATGAATGGATCATATCTTGCAGGATCTAAAATTAAGCTGCGTCATTGTCTATCTTGATGATATCATGGTATTTTCTGAGACCTTTAATGATCATCTTACCCATTTAAAAGAAGTGTTTCAATGCTTGCGGGCATCTAATAATAAAATGAAGCCATCTAAATGTACGTTCTTCCAGAAAAAAACTGGATTTCCTTGGACATGCCATTTTGCAAGATGTGATTCAACCATTATAAGATAAGGTCTTAGCTATATACAAGATGCCAGCGCCTAAAACCATCCGTGACATCCAGGTATTCTTGGGCATGATGGGATATAACCATCAATTCATCCCCAAGTTCACCTAGCTCAGAGAGCCCCTCGTCTGTCTCATGGCTAAGAACACTCCATCTCATTGGGATGCGGAACAAAAAGCTGCGTTTGAGACACTGAAGGAGTTATTGCAACAACGGCTGATCCTCCATCAACTTGACTATGGCAAGCTCTTTATGCTGTTCATGGATGCTTCTGATTAAGCCATTGGAGCTATTTTGGCTCAATTGGATGAGAAGGTGTCAATCACCCTGTGTCCTACTTCAGCAAAATGCTCTCAAAAGCTGGTTGCAACTATAGCGTCACAGAGAAGGAGTGCAATGCTGTTCTGATTGCTGTAAAACACTACTGCCTCTTCTTATATGGGACTTCATTTATAGTGATTATTGACCACAATCCTTAAAGTATTGCAGAATATGAACGACCCTACGGGACAGTTGGATCATTATGCGTTGAGCTCCAGCATTATGACATGGAAATTGAGCATTGAATTGGAAATAGCCATATGAATGTTGATGGGTTGACGCGGCTGCCTGCCCTTCATTTCAATAATAGTGAAGCTGAGAGGTTTCATGACCTTCTGATGACTCCCAATGCATGGGGGATGAGGATGAGCCTGTGCAAAAGATGCTAGCTTGGCGCTCCAGCAATACCAAAGTGGAAAGTGGAAAGCTGTGCAAATGGTGTGAACTGGTTGCCCTATCTCTGGCCATCAGAGCGAGTACCTGTCATTTTAGAGTCTCATTCTATTTTAGAGCATAGTGGGTTACAGAAGACTTAAGAGTGGTTTAAAGAGCACTCTTACTAGGAGGACATCAGGGAGACCATAACCGAGGTCCTGGACGCCTGTATGACCTGCAAAAAACATTCCAGATTCAAGACTCATTATTAATACCAACCTACTACTTCAACAACCTTTTTACACAATAAGCCTAGACGTGGTTGGTCCTCTACCCCAGATGATTGGGGAAATCGATATATCTTAGTCTGGATTGATCATTTCACCAAGTGGGTTGAAGCTGTGTCTCTCCCTGCTCAAACGGCCAAGGCCACAGCCACTTTCCTCCATCAGAATATTTTTCTCGACATGGTTGCCCCCATATTCTTCTCTGTGATAATGGAAAAACTTCACCTCTAAAGTGGTGAATATCCTCACTACCACCTTGGGCATGCAACAGCTCTTTTTGGCCCCCTACAACCCCTAAACCAATGGTACCGTGGAGAGAGCAAATGGAACCCTGGTTTATATACTACGAAAAATGGCCACTTCAGAACTCCTTTACTGGTAACAGTACTTACCAAATGCTCTAATGAACTATCGTATCAGTCATTATAAAATCCTTAAAATGTCTCCTTTTTTTGTTCTGTATGGACGGGAACCTAGGGTGCCAGCATTATTAGCCAAAGACATTTTCACTGATAGGATTGACCCTGAGCAAGCCATGAAGAAATTGACCCAGCACATCATTTAGTTACAATCAGAGGCTATGACTAATTTGGCGAAAACTTTCACAAAAGAGGGCCAACCACTAATGAGCTCCAGCCCTCTCTTCCTTCCTTCCAAGTATCTGATTTGGTGCTTTAATACCACAATTTTATCACCTCTAGATGGGAGAAACTTGGGTCTATTTTAGAAGGACTTTTGTAGTCACTTATAAGTGAGGGGAGGAATACCCCATCAAATCCATTGCTACAGGAGTTAGTAACAACCAAGTTAATAACCGATTCTTGTGGCCTTAATCTCCCCCCAAAAGCTCTTGAAGGGGGGATGTCAGACAATCACAAGTCCTATGTATAAAAAAGAGTGGTTTGGAGTTGAAAGATGGAAAGAACGGCCAAAAGACCCTGGTTGAACTCAGTGGAACCCCTATGTAAATATTTACTCCATTGGGTTGATTATCAGAGGTCAACTCTAGTAATTTTTCTACTGCATAGATTTGATTTCCTTGTGCACCTCGCGTTGTAAGAATATATATATAATTTGATAATTTTATGACGACTATTATCTGTAGTTGAGTTAGAATTATTTTCAGGCCCAACGCTTTGGCCGTTATTTCCAATTAATACTTGATATTTTACTCGTAGGGATTTGTTCCCTGTAATCCTGTCCACTAGATCTTCGTTAAGATCCTCTGATGGCAGTCTCCTTTGGCCCAACACATAGTTGGCAGCAATCCCTTAGCCGTGGTTCCCTTCATCTCTAGATCCCCACTCAGAGTTCTACTCTTCTCTGTGAGTATACCAATTATTGCCTTCTGAAATAATATCCTTGAGATGAATTCTTCACGCTAGATGCTGATAGTCTAACTATTACTGAATCTACAATAAAACTAATAATGTTCTAAAGTAGTAATGTATAAGAGTATATGTGTTTTTAACTATATTTTATTAGAGTGAATCCTAGGGAATTTATAGGGGATTCAGCTGTCTAACCCTCAGTTGACACCTCTTCAATGAAACAGCAGCCGTTGCCATTGGTTACCCTTACTCATCTCAGCAGCAATGGTCTTCCCCATCCTGGCTAGGATTCTAACTTTGGACATCCTTGAGACCTCAAGCGGAAAGAGTCAGAAACGTGTCCCTAATGTTTACCTCTCAATCCAAGTGAATCAACCATAATTGGCTAGCGTCTGCTTAGGTAATGGGACTTTTTACCCATTATGGCAGGTCACTTCACCAACCAATCAATTCGCTAGTTGCAGGTTGCATCACTCGCCTCACAACTCATTAAACATTCCCAATCAGTTGGTGATGAAACCTGACCAATCCCAATTGGTACATCTGATAGTTAATCACTATCAGATGCCCCTATTTCGTCAGCCACTCCACATGATGAGATTTTAGGTATTCATCTGGATCAATCACACTAGATATAACCAGACAAATATCCTAAAATCCCCTGAACGTAGTTCCTCCAAGTATTGGGTCAACCGATTTCCAATTCACTTCGCTTTAGGAAATTTTTCCCCTAGCAATACCAGGTAATCTAGCAGGCTGGGAATATGGGCAAAAATCCCAACACATCCCCCTCTTGCCTAGATTTCCAGCAAGAAAAGGACTGGGCATGGAAACACCACTTCAGACACCTGGTCAATTTAATTCTTTGTTTCAAGTGGAGTACACTCGTCAATACTCAACACTGCTCAGGACGACCTTTGGCATATGGCATTCCTCCTCTTCCTCCTTGCTACCACCTACTCAGAGCGTGGTCCCCATGACATCTTGTCAAGCCGGGCTGATTGATTTACTCATGACAATATTTTTCCTGGGATCCAGTTTTCCCCCATAAGAATATGACCTGCTGTCATATTCAGGTTTCTTGGTCCAGTTTTTCAAATTCCTGATTCTCTCCTCATCCTAGACAGGAGACTCTTGCCATTGATGTTCATTTTCACAGCTTGATTAAGAATACTTATTTATGTTTGCCTTCATTATTTCACTCATAACCTTTTGGCTGTAAGTCATTCTTAAGTTTTCCCTCAGAAAGCTTATTTCATTAGTTATATGAAATTAATTTCTTGAAATTAGAGCCTAATGGATTGTAGGGTGCATAATGTCAACTTCTATATAATTCTGACATTCTCCCTCTTGTCCAGCTCATATGTAAAATTCTGAGTTGCGGTACCAGCAGCTTCTGAACAGTCTGTCAGATCTGGACCTCCGCCTCTTCCAGTGGATGAGTCAGGATGCTCAGTGGAACCTCTTCTATGGTCCTTCCAGGACTCATATGCCTAGTCTGGTGCAAGGGGCTAGTCCTTCCATCGAGTTACCAGAAACGGTATCCAATCCCACCAAAACCAGGTGTGCCATTGTTTTGAATAACTCTCAGCTGACTCTTCCCTTACAGTCGATCCCCAAGTTGGACTTCAAAACCCTTCTGGATTTGGCTCCTTTCACTGAGGCTCTGAACATCATCATTGATGCTCTGGAGGTTATGCTGACTGCTTTAGATCATTTGTTCCTGGTCAGTTCAGATTTGCTCCCTGAGTTCCTCTTCCAACTTGGTCAATTTTACCAACCCGCGGTGCTGGTTTCTGAGCTTTCAATTGGGAACACCATTCATTCTGAGCTCCCCTATGCTGAACTTTGAGTGAAAGTCACCGAGGCATTGTCATTAGCGCTGAATCCCTCAGATCTGGACAACCTTCTGGATTGGGATACTGCCACTTATGCTCTTCACTTTGCCAGCCAAGTTCTTCAAAGTTGGTCAATGAAGCTTCCAGCCTCACCTAATTTTTATTGGTCATTCAGCTTCAGCTTCCGCGAAGCCCATAGTCATTGTTTACAGGATGCAATCCATTCTTTTCATGACTACCTCTTCTCTTGAGCTTTCCATCGCTATCTTCTGTTGATGGCACTAATTGGGGGTATAATTCGACAACCTCCCTTGAGTATTCCTTCTTTGCTGCTGGCTCACATGTCCAGTGTTCTTAATGAGGCCCATCGGCAGGCACTCAAGACAAATCTTCCAGCGCCAGTGCCTTATCAGGATTACTCTGGGTTATTCGCTAGTTGCCTCTTCCTTTATTGCTGTTTTCCACCCCACTCCAGGGTTTCATGATTGGCATCTTCTGACATATCCATTTCCCTTCCCCTAGTCGCATTCTCTCAGGGCTTGGCATCAGCTCAACAAACGTGGTTTTGAGTAGGACTCACCCTTGCAAGTGTTCAATCGCATATCAATTTTGATGGGCTATTCCTTCCTACCACGATCCATCCTCCCTCCCCCAAGAGGCAACATAGGCGGAATCATCCCTGCACTGAGGACAATCAATAAAGAATAAAAATTTATAAATACATCAGCTCTATCTTTTTTTCCAATATCTTTTATCAATTTTTTTTATTTTATTTCCCCCCCTTTTTTTATGGGACTTGACCTTGTTTCAGTTCAGAGGTTCACCTTTTCCCCCAAACTGGATCCTGGGCACTTAAACCTACCAGTTTTCTATGGTTCAGAGGTCCTTTTTCAGACTTAACCATCTAGATTGGTTTAGAGGTCCTTTTTTTGGACTTGACCTAATCATTAAGACATGACCAACTTAATGGTTCATCGGTCCTTCAGGAACTCTTTTTATTATTTTTTATTTGATCCACTGCTTTAGATACTTAGCGTGGACTCGATTTACTACTCTTCCATCCAAGAGATTCTTGATGGAATAAGCATTGGTTGCCATCTTGGCGATCACTTCAAATGGACCTGACCATAATGCATCCAACTTGTTTCTTCATCCAAAACCATGTGTATCGCAATAGTGACTCTTTCTCCTATTTGATATTCTTCTAATGGCAGTTAGTTCTTATCATCCATCAATTTCGCTCATATCCTTTTCTTTAAGGTAGTATCAAATGCTTGTGATTGCATATCAATCAGGATACTCATCAGTCAGTTCAGGTATTGTTCAGTACTCATCCTCAATGTAGGTTCTACTACCAAATATAATATTGGTGGTAACGCGGCCTTCCTCCCATAAAGTAATTCAAATGGCATCTTTCCCGTCGCCATATGATGACTGATGTTGTAGGTAAATGTCACCAAACTTAGGTACGTTCCCCACGCAGAAGTTCTCCCTGTGACTAGCTTCCTCAGCGTTGCAGCCAACATCCCATTGACCCATTCTACCAGTCCGTTCATCTCCAACTGGTATGGTACTGACATGACTCCCCAGATCCCCATTATTTCGTTTAGCCTCAGGATCACATGGGACGTGAAGTTGGTCCCATTATCACTCAGTATAACTTGTGGACACCCATGTCAGTATACTACTTGATCCAGGATGAATCTTGCAGTACTGGTAGGTCAACTCGGGTTAATACTTCCATTTTACCCATCTCATCAGATGATTGATGGCTACTATGATGTATTTCACTCCTCCTGTACTCATTGCCAATGGTCCCATCACGTCGATAGACACCATGTGCCATGCAAATCCAGGTTGGACCAGTCAGTATCCAGTTGTATTCTTGTGTGGTTTATGCAGTTGGCATTCCACGCAACAAGCCAGATGGTCCACGACATCATAATTAATCAATTCCCAGTAATAATACTGTCAAATATGGTCAGTTGTTTTTCTCAGGCCTCCATGCCCAACAACCTTGTGAGCCGCTTGTACTATTGCTGCTCTTTCCAACAGTTTTGAAAAATAGCCATTTCCCATTTATTATCTTGAATACTTGTCCATCCATGATCTCAGTGTTTTCCATCGCTTTTTGAAGCGCACCTTGGATTTCTTGAGGCTCACCCTCAATTCTTCCTTTGACCATTCTCTAGAATAGCTCATCCAACTGTGGGTATACCAACTGGACCATTGGTAACCGCGATAAGCCATCCACGTTCTGGTGAGAAGCCCCACTCAGTGTACTATCTTGTAATCATAAGCCTGAAACTTAAGTGCCCGTCAGGCCAGTTGTACTTCCAGTTCTCTTAGATTATGCATCCAACGCAACAAAGAGTGGTCTGTCACCACCTTAAAGTGCGTTCCATGGACATAAACCCATAACTGTTTACAGGCATAAATGATCACAAGGTATTCACACTCAGTTACGGTGTAATTCCTCTCCACGGAAGAGAGTGTCTGGCTCAAATATGCCACTGAATGTTTGTCCCCAAGTTCATCTACTTGGCTCAGTATGGCGCTGATCGTTGTCAAAAAAGCATTGGTTTGAATGATAAACTCCTGATCGAAATTTGGATATTTCAGAATCAGAGAATCTATCAAATACCGGCATAACTCATCAAAGGAGTCCTGGGCCTCTTCATTCCATACAAATCCTTTTTTCAGATCTTTTTAATAAATTAAATAAAGGCTTGGCTATTTGGGCGAAGTCCCAAATAAATTTTCTTTAGTATCCAACCATCCCAAGGAATACTTGGATGTCTTGGACACTCTTTGGCACAGCCATCTGTTCAATAGCTGCTATCTTCTGGGGTTGTGGCTGCAATCCATTTGCATTGATCACAAATCCCAGGTATTCAAGCTCCTTCTTGAAGAAGTGGCACTTCCATGGCTTGATCTTCAGGTTAGCTGCAGACAGTCTCCTTAAACACTTCCTCCAAGTGCTAAAGGTGATTAGTAAACATTCTACTGAACACATTGATATTGTCCAGATATACCAGGATGCGCAATAACTTCAGGTCGCTTAATATTGTATCCATGGCCCTCTGGGACGTCGCGGGTGCATTACAAAGACCCTGGGGCATCCTAGTCAGCTGGTATAACCCCTGTGCGGTGATAATCGCACATTTATCTTGGTCTGCTGGTAAGTCAATCTTCCAGTATCCCAAGATTAGGTATATCACAGAGAAATACTTTGCTTCTCCTAATTGTCCAGCACATCATCAATCCTCAGTAGAGGATACGAGTCCTTCTTCATAATTTTATATTAGCCTCCAATAGTCAATCACTACCTGGTTTGATCCATCTTTCTTCTTTACTATCAAAATTGGGCTTTCCCAGGGACTTGATGATGGAACTAGAAGCCCATGCTTTACTAGTTTGCTGATATCATCTTCCACTACCACTTCAGCAGCTTTTAATCTTCAGATTGAACTCATTATTATTGGTAAATTTTCTCTAGTGACTTTGTGAATTACGCCTTGCGCGCATCCCAGATTGTGATCATCCTGAGTGAATACTTCCCAATGTTTCTAGAATAATTTGAGCACCTCCTCCTTCTTCCCTTCTGACAGATCTGCGAATTGCTCTCAATCAACTAATAAGTTGATGCTTTCAGCCGCTCTGGCTGGTAATCCCATTTCATTGAGAGACCCTAAATTGTAGAATCATCTCAATTTGGCCTAATTGGCAGATTTCCCTAATATTGACCTTGCAATTCACTTCATGTGTATCCCAATTTCCTGGTCATTTTTGGGCGAATTTTCTACAATACATTTCAATAATTCGAGCATCTCCTCTTGCTAGCCTTCCAACAGATCAGCGAGTTTCTCTTAATCAACCAATAGTTGATACTTTTTGGCTACCCCAGCCAATAATTTCATCTCATTGAGGGTGGAATTTCCTCCTATCAGCTATCAGGATTTTTTGTCAATTCTTAGGTCCAAACTCATAGACCATAAAATCGATACTTTAATAATTTATATATTTTTTTGTATTTTTCTTTTACAATGGGACTTGCAACCTACAAAAAGGCTCAGAGGTCCTTCCTTTCCCTTCATCTTAACTGGGTCCTGGGTACTTAAACCTACCAGTTATCATGGTTCAAAATATTATCCTATTAAGATTTAACCAACCATTTGGTTCAGTGGTCCCCTTCTAGGATTTGACCAAAATCTCAGGACATAACCATTTAATGGTTCAGAGGTTTGCTGGGGACATTACAATTCTTTTCTCTTAGGCTCAATACTACCAATCAGTATTAACCTTTCTCCCTATACGACCAGCAGCGCTGTCTTCTCATGTATAGGCCATACTTGCCGACTTTGGGCAATTCTCCTGAATTAGGCCAATAATCCAGACTGGAAATTCGTCCATCAGGCCCTAATTTCATCTCTTATTCGGCAAACTGATGCTTCTCAGATCTTTGTATCTCATTAGCCAACAGTTTCGTCCAATTGTCCAGCTCGTTTTTTCTCCTGAAAACGATTTTCAGCCTTCATGGCTATCCTTAATTACACAGGTCGTTCTGGCATTGTTAGCTTCATCCAATGTCTCTGGAATTGATGAATTTGTCTCCAGCAACTTCTGACCAGTGATTGAGTGTTATTAAATCAAATAATTTCCTCCACTATCTTGGATCAATCATTTCCTCTTTTGACTTCATCTCTTCATTGGTATGGCAATCCAATTCTCCAGATTGATTGATTCTTATTTTGTCCAATGCCTCATCTAAACACTCTCTCCTCAGGACTATTAAAGCAGATCCAATTTTAACCTGAGTTGATCCTGCTGTTCCTTGAGACTATTTACAGCGGGCCCAATTCCAACCCAATTTGGCCATGCTGATACTCTTCATCTCAAGTAGATGTCTGGTGGAACTGGTTTCCTTGCAGCACTAGATTGTTCCTTATCTAGGCTGCAAGTCATTTTCCCTGAACTTGAGTATCTTCATTTTACTTCACTCAGAGCTCCACTGCTGATCTGGGTGAATGCCACTGAAGGTGATCCTCTTCACATTCCACCTTCGTTACTTCCTTCAGTAACTTATCTTTAAAATTGGAAACATCTTCTTTATACAACATTATTGATAGGTTCTTCTACTCAACTACCCCTGTAGTGAGCACCAACTTGTAAAAATTTACTCCGTTGGGTTGAGTATTGGAGGTCAACCCTAGTGATCTTTCTACTGCACAGGTTCAATTTCCTTGTGCACCTCGCGTTGTAAGAATATATATATAATTTGATAATAGTATGATGACTATTATCCATAGTTGAGTTAGACTAATTATTTTCAGGCCCAACGCTTTGGCCGGTATTTCTAATTAATACTTGATATTGTACTTGTAGGGATTCATTCCCTGTAATCCTGTCCACTCGATCTTCATTAAGATCCTCTGATGGCAGTCTCCTTTGGCCCAACACACAGTCAGCAGCAATCCCTTAGCCGTGGTTCCCTTTCTCTCTAGATCCCCACTCAGATCTCTACTCTTCTCTGAGAGTTTACCAATTATTGCCTTCTGCAATAATATCCTTGAGATGGAATCTTCACTCTAGATGCTGATAGTCTAACTATTACTAAATCTATAATAAAACTAATAATGTTCTAAAGTAGTAATGTATAAGTGTATATGTGTTTTTAACTATATTTTATTAGAGTGAATCCTAGGGAATTTATAGTGGGGATTGAGTCATCTAACCCTCAGTTGACACCTCTTCAATGAAATGGCAGCTGTTGCCATTGAACTTCCCATCCTCATCTTGGTAGCGATGGTCTTCCCCATCCTGACTAGGATTCCATCGTTGGACATCTTTGAGACCTAAAAGGAAAGAGTCAGAAAACGTGTCCCTAACGTTTTCCTCTGATCCAAGTGAACCAACCATATTTAGCTAGCAACCTGCTTAGGTAATGGGACTTTTTACCCATTATGGCAGGTCACTTCACCAACCAATCATTTTGCTAGTTGCAGGCAGCATCACTCACCTCGCAACTCATTAAACATTTCCAATCAGTCAGTGATGAAACCTGATCAATCCTAATTGGTACATCTGATAGTTAATCACTATCAGATGCCCTTATTTTGTCAGCTGCTCCGCCCAATAAGATATAAGGTATTTATCCGGATTGGTCCCCAATGGATACAACTATACAAATATCCTAAAATCCCCCAAACGTAGTTCCTCCAAAATTTGGGTCAACCGATTTCCAATTTACTTCGCTTTAGGGAATTTTTCCCCTAGTGATACCAGGTAATCTAGCAGGCTGGGAATATGGGCAAAAGTCCCAACACCCTAAATTGGGGTAAACCTTCTATTATTACTTAGGCAAAGAACATGAGTTTGGGAAGTCAGATTGCACAAAATTGTCAGCTGAATGTGGGGAGCCATTCTGAGGTCCCTCCCCTCATACAGCACGTTTAATACAACCAACGCTGCGGAGATCAGCCACTTTTATAGGGATGGAGGGGGACTTGCCAAGTGCAAATATTTTCCCATCAACTGATTGGTTAAAATATATCAAAAGTTTACCTCACAGATCAATACTTCCTTTCAACAATAGCCCATTCCATAAATGTGAGGCGAGTCAAAATAGCTCCAATAGGTTGAATCTCAATAATCCCTAATTCAGACTTTACTAATCAATCTGAACTTTGAGCCTCAACAATTTAAACACTAATGATCGCTTTATTAAGAGAGTTTGTTTCTTACCCCTTGAGATGACTAATAAAGTTCTTAAAAACCAAAACTTTAAGTTATTTCATTAGTATTAAATTTATCATAAGTGGTTGACCAACTCCCCTGTTTATATTCTAGCAGTAGAGAGTGAACCTCATCTGCAAATAAATTGTGGAATTCCAGGGCATAATAGCACCTGCAAGCATCAAAACCCCCTTGATCCTACAGGCAGATCCAGTGTCTATCTCTTGCAACTCTCCTTTGCACAATCTGTAGTCATTTATTCCAGTGCTGAAGATGTCAATGTGCACATCTAGGAGCTCATCCAATTCCTTTTTGCTCTCGTCTGTTAGATCAAAAATTCTAGTTCATCAAAATCCCCAACTGTATGTAATTATTTGATGGTTTTGTAGCATGTCAATATGGCTGAGTGACAACTTGTCCCTTTACAACATAAATAGGCAAGGTGTTGATGTTTCCCAATATGTCAGTTAGTTCTCTGGACTATTTTTAATTAAAGAACACAGGCAATATACTTGGCAATTTATGTGATCCCAATGAAACCATAAACTTTGAATATCAAGTTTGATGGTATCTTCACATTGTTTGATAGTAGCATCCATCATTGAACACC
Source organism: Massospora cicadina (assembly GCA_022478985.1). NCBI lineage: Eukaryota > Fungi > Entomophthoromycota > Entomophthoromycetes > Entomophthorales > Entomophthoraceae > Massospora > Massospora cicadina. The sequence goes on from JAKSZP010006718.1 coordinate 86,866, forward strand.
AGGTCTTGTATCATGGACTCATTGGAGCTCAGTGGCAGGCCTTCCTCTGTGCTAACCATGGCCGGTAGTTTTTAACTCCCTTCTCCTTAAGGGTATAGTGAATCAGGTATATCGACTGATCAGTTTCACCAAGCAGGTCCTCTGCTTGTGTGGCTTAGCATCTTCATCCTTGAACACTAATGGCAGTTGGTAGCTCAGTATGCTCACATTAATGTTGGTGAAATCAATCTTAGCACCAAAATTAAAAAGGGAAAGGTGCTGATTAAGAAGTCATAGTGGTCATTGTCCAGAATCACTACTTGAGCTTTCAGAACCATGCACCCAAAACATAACATCACCGCAGAGTATGCTTTCAAGGTTGCATGACTTCTGATCTAGCCGTCAGGAATTTGACATTTTAGTAAATGTCTGATATTAGATTTAGCTTCTTCATCAACTTGATAATATGACATTGACAGGTGCTCCATTATCCAGTATATCTAAGACATGAACCATCTGAATCATTACTTCAACATTCATAATGTTCTTTACAAAGGGGTTTCCAGACCTAAAACATCAGTAGCTGACTCTTCAAACTGCTTCATAGCTTCTCCTGTTGTGTTTTTTTAGTGTATTCTCAGTATCTGGGTCAATGTTCTTGAAGGTAAGCATCACAAGCTGCTTCCTTCCTTAACGGTGTTGATGATCTGGGTAGGTTGAGTGGCCTGTGTCAAGTAGATAATATTCAATCCTATTTATCAATTCCATCCACTTATAGTCAAGAAGGTACATCCGATCATGCTAAGGGCTCCTAGAACTTGGTTTTTGTAAAAATTTACTCTAGTGGTTGATTATCAGTCGTCAACCCAATAACCTTTTTACTGCACAGGCTTGATTTCCTTGTGCACTTTATTGCATTGTATAGAATGTATTAATCAATAATAGTATGGAGACTATTATCCGTAGTTAAGTTTGAACTCTTATTAGGACCAACGCTTTGGCCAGTACTTCCAATTAAATACCCTGTAAGTCGCACTCATAAGGATTTGTTCCCTATATTCCTGTCCACCCAATCTTCGTTAAGATACCCTGGTGACAGTCTCTTTCAGCCCAACACACAGTCAGCAGCTATCACTGATTGTGATTCCCTTCATCTCTAGATCCCCGCTCAGATCTTTACTCTTCTCTCTGAGAGTCTTCCAATTATTGCCTTCTGCAATAATATCCTTGAGATGGAACGTCACAATAGAAGCTGATAGTCTAACTATACACCAAATTGACAATATTACTGTAGATAATAATGTTTTACTAAATGATAGTTTTTAATGTGTTTTTATTATATTAAATCCTAGGGAATTATATAGTAGGGGATTCGGCTGTCTAACCCTCTGTTGACACCTCTTCAATGAGATGGCAGCCGTTGCCATTGAATCACCCTTCCTTAACTGAAAGCGATGGTCTTCCCCATCCTAGCTAGGATTCTGTCATTAGACATCCTTGAGACCTCAAAATGGAAAGAGTCAGAAAACATGTCTCCAATGTTTTCCTCTCAATCCAAGTGAACCAACCATAATTGGCTAGTGACCTGCTTAGGTAATGGGACTTGTTACCCATTATGGCAATTCACTTCACCAACTGATTGTCTTGCTAGTTGTCATGGTTGGATGACTTTATAGTAGGAACTGATGCTAAAGACAAGGCTGGGCGACAGGAGACCCAGAAGGTGAAACTTCAGGCTCTTCCTTACCTGAAACACACCTTAGATCAACGCTGGGTGCAAGCCAAGCATGCCCAGGTTGATACTAATGGGGTGCAAAACGCCCAGCCTCTTATCTCGGCCCAGGCCCTAAACAAACAGTTTATGTTATAAATGAAGATGGTTTGATTCAGTTGATTGGAGAGCAAGGGTTCGAGTCCCACTCAAGTTATGAAATTTTAAGCTCAGGTAAAATATGGCTTCAATCGATTACTCGAGTGAAGGCACTTTTGGTGTATTTTTCCAAAATGGATGGAAGCATCTGTTTATTGGAGAGTTAAGGCTTGGGCGCACTTCCGCAGAACCTGAAATTCCCTGGCCCACTTTAAATATGTTTTTGCAACCAACATTCCTTGTTGGTCAACTTTTTTAAATAAATTTACCCGTTATTTTACATTTTTACCAATGGTTCCTTGGGCTAACTTGGTGGTGGACCTCTTTTGGAGAGGTCTCCAACTATGTGGGCCACTATCTTTTATTGCAATTTAGCAAAGTCCCAGACGCTCCCTTGGGCCGCCCAGGTCCTCTCCAGATTGAGGCACCCAAGCTCCCTGACGCCAAATTGCACTTGATTATGGACTCCCCTCTGGGGTCCAGTCAAGCTGTAATGTTTCTGACTTACCTGATCCTTTATGTTGCGCTGTACACCTTTGCCTGGGGTGCCTTTTGCACAGGCACCATTCAAGGGGCCTTCCTTCACATTCTCTAACGGCTAGTTCCCTAACAATGTGGGTTTGCATCCCACATCACCTTGCTGGGAACGAGAGAGTTACAGACACTCTCTTGACACTAGTTGCAGGTGGCATTACTCACCTCGCAACTCACTATTCATTCCCAATCAGTCAGTGATGAAACCTAACTGACCCCAATTGGTACACCTGATAGTCAATCACTATCAGATGCCCCTATTTCGTCAGCCACTCCACCCAATGAGATATTAAGTATTAATCCGGATCAATCCCTGATGTATATGACCAGGTGAATATCCCACAATCCCTCAAACGTAGTTCCTCTGAAACTCAGGCCAACCAATTTTCAGATTCACTTCGCCTTAGGGAATTTTCCCCTACAAGCCACAACACCAGGTAATCTAGCAGGCTGGGAATATGGGCAAAAATCCCAACACATCCCCCTATTGCCTAGATTATCAGCAAGAAAAGGAATGGGGCATGAGAACACCACTTCAGACACCTGGTCGAATACTTCAGTGGTTCAAGTGGAGTACACTCGTCAATACTCAACGCTGCTCAGGATGACCTTTGGCATACAGCATTCTTCTTCTTCCTCCTCGCTACTGCCTTCTCAGGGCGCGGTCCCCACAACCTTCTTTTGTGCCAGGCTGATCAATTTACTCATGACATTATTAGTCCCAGGATCCAGTTTTTCCCTCATCAGGGTATATGACCCTCTGTCATATTCAGGATTCTTGGTCTGGCGTCCTTGAATTCCTGATTTTCTCCTCATCCTAGACAGGAGACTCTTGCTGTCAATGTTCATTTTGCAGCTTGATTAAGAATACTTATTTCTATTCGCCCTCATTATTTTGCTCATAACCTCTTGGCTGTAAGTCATTCCTAATTCTTCCCTCAAAAAGCTTATCTCATTAATTTTGAGATTAATTTCCCCAAAATTGTAGTCAAATGGATTATAGAGTACATGATGTCAACTTCTATATAAGTCTGACATCCCCCCTCTCTGTCCAGCTCATATGTTGAATTCTGAATCACACTACTAGCAGCTCCTCAACAGTCTGTCTGATCCAGACCTCCATCTCTTCCAGCAGATGAGTCAGGATGCTTGACAGAACCTCTTCTATGGTCCTTCCAGGACTCATACGCCTAGTCTGGCGCAAGCAGCTAGTCCTTCCATTAAATTACTGGAAATGATAACTAATCCCTCCAAAACCAGGCTGGCCATCATTTCAAACAACTCTCAGCTGACTCTTCCCTTGCAGTCAATTCCAGAGTTGTACTTCAAAAACCCTCCTGGATTTGGCTCCTTTCACAGATGCTCCTAACATCATTGTTAATGCTCCAGAGATTATGCCAGTCACCCTAGATGATTTGTCACTGGCTGGGTCAGACTTGCTCCCTGAGTTCCTCTTCCAACTCGGTCATTTCTACAAACCTGCTGTACTGGTTTCTGAGCTCTTAATCAGTAACAGCATACACTTTGAGCTCCCCTACGCTGAACTCCAGGCCCAAGTCACCGAGGCTTTGACATTAGTCCTGAATCCCTCTGATCTGGATAACCTTCTGGATCAGGATACTGCCGCTTATGCTCTTCGCTTTTCTGGCCAAGCTCTTTGAAATTGGTTGATGAAGCTTCCAGTCTCGCCTGGCTTTTACCAGTAATTCAGATTTAGCTTCCATGAAGCCTGTAGTCACCGTTTGCAGGATGCAATCTGCTCTCTGCACAACTACCTCTTCTCTGGAGCTTCCCATCGCTATCTTCCAATGATGGCATTAATTGGGGGCATGATTTGGCAACCCCCATCGAGTATTCCTTCTTTGCTGCTGGCCCACATGTCTGGTGTCCTCGATGAAGCCTATCAGCAGGCACTCAAGACAAATCATCCAGCTCTGGTGCTATATTGGGATTACTTGGGGTTATTTGCCAATTTCCTCTTTTTTTATTGCTGCTTTTCTCCCCACTCCAGGGTTTTGTGATTGGAATCTTATGAAATTTCAATTTCTTTCCCCTAGTTGCTTTTTCTCAAGGCTCAGCGTCCACTCAATGAATGTGGTTTTATGTAGGTTTTTTCTCGCAAGCATCCAATCACATTTAATTTTGATGGGCTATTCATTCCTACAGCGATTTATCCTCCCTCCCACAAGAGGCGACATAGGCAGAATCATCCTCATACTGAGGACAACTAATAAAAATAAAAATTATAAAAAATATATTGGGTTTTTAATCTATGCATTTAAAAGTTTTTTTTCCCAATATCTTTTATCAATTTTTTATCTTTATTCTTCTTTTTTCCTATGGGACTTGACCTTGTTTCAGTTCAGAGGTCCATCTTTTTCCCCCAAACTTTGTCCTGGGTACTTAAACCTACCAGTTTTCCATGGTTCAGAGGTCCTTTTTCAGACTTAACCATCTAGATTAGTTCAGAGGTCCTTTTTTGGACTTGACCTAATCATTAAGACATGACCAACTTAATGGTTTCATTGGTCCTTTGGGAACCCTATTATTTTTTCCCTTGATCCAACGCTTTAGATACTTAGCATGTTGAATTTTGGTCTTCTTCAGATGGCTGGTTCTTCTTCTGCAGTATGGTGGAGTTTTGTACATCTATTGTATGAAGACAATAGACCAGATGGTGACTATAGTTCAAGATATAACTCCTTGGTAATAGCACTTGAAAGTTGTATTCTCCTGTCATTACTTGGATGATGGCACGCTGCCCTGATCTTACTGATCCCAAGTAAATTCTTGACTAATACAAAGTAAAGTATTAAACACAAAAAGCTTATAAGTTAAACTATAAACTAGTGGTAGTAGTTGAATGTTTTTATTAGCATCAACTTGAAGGTAATTTATAGGGTTTGATGTTCACCACATCTTACCCATGACGTCTCATTTTCAATGGCACTTGGCCAAAGGAACACGTAAAATGTTTGTTTGAGGGTCTACAAATACTTTGACTCAGGGCATCTTGCTCAGCCTCAGGGTCAGTGTAAATAATGTCATCATTCTCAAGATGGCGTTTTGGATGCATCTGCAAATAGCTGAACTGATTCTCTTTCACAAGCAATTGGCAGCACATACCAAGGCGATTCATATCACTAATTAGTAATTAATTTGATCAAAAACTTGACTGACATTAAAAACTAATTTTGACATAGACCAACAAAGCCCACGTGCCTGAGTCATTAAGTCAAAACTTAATTTAAGTCTGACCTAACCAACAAAGCCCTTGAGCCCATGTCATCATAGTCAAATATTATTAAGTGAAATTGCTAGGCCGCGGATCCTAAGCTTTGCATAAGCTTAGAATATACCTGATCCATAATTGCTGATATCTGATATGATCCATAATAAGTTTAAGCATGCTAACATTATTATGTCCCTATCAAATATCTGATGATTAGGTCCAGTCAATTACTCAACACTTCCCCCGCCTTGACTGGATATAAGCGGCGGGTACCCTTCTTCCTGGGTCACAATGTCTAACTTTTTGCGTTCATCAAAGTACAAATGTTATCTGATAGCCTTTCTGCCTCAGACAGATGAGCCTTCCTAAGGCTAAGCAAGTCCATGTGGCGCGCTATGGTCAACTTGGGCGTGTTGCCCATGGTTCCTCAAGCTGGGTTGACCAGCTATGCTTCCACAGTAATAGAGAGTTTGGCTTCACATCCCTGCTGCAATAACACCAATTGATGAACCTGAACAAGCCCCTGTGGCTTCAGGTACAGTCAGTCAAACATCCCAATGGGTGAGCGGGATCCCCTTTTGACTTATTCTTTATCTCTTTGGCCTTCTGAAGCTGTTCAGTCCCAAGAAACCCTGATCCAAAATCAATTTGCTTCAGATGGGGATCTTCTTCCAGACTTCTTGTTTTCACTTTTTAGCATCTTCACTTCAAAGAATCTTGCTTCCTCCTTTACATGTGGCAGTGTGGCTTCATTGGGTCTTGAGCTCAATTTGATGTCAGAGCTTGTGAATGCCTACTTGTCATCTGCACTTGCTACCAGTCCTGAGGTTGCCGCATACAATATTTTTGAGGCCAACCAGGCACTTATTTTTGCTAACTCAGTTGCTAGGCTTTGGTGTGAACCTGCTTCAGTACATACCAATTTTTACATCTCGTTGGGCCTCAAGACTCTCAGATTTTGAAGGATTGGTGCATCCTGGTGTTATACTGAGCCCTTTGTAAAAGCTTGGCTAAGGGGCTTCCCAAGAAGTATGTCCCCCAGATGGCTCTTTTGGGTGTGTGCATTTGCTTCCCTCCTTCCTTGCTTCCCACCAATACCATGCCTGACATGTGCAGGGTATTAGATGAGGCCCATTTCCAAATGTTTTGCGTGAAAGAGTTCCTCCCCTCAGTTTACCCCTGCCTTGAGAGCCTTCTTGCCAATTGTATCTTCCTTTCTGCGGCATTTACTCCTGAGTCAAACCTTTCCTGCCTATTCCAAAGTCCCTTCCAATGGACTTTCCCTTTAGTTTGATGGCCTTTCCTAAGCTGACAGGGCCAGCGTGCCTGGTGCTGAGCTTTCTTGGGTTTGGCACATCTCTGACAGGGTCTAGATAGTTCAGGACTTGTATGAGATCTGCATCTCTCCAATTCCTCTTACAGGCTTCTCCAGTTTGATTGCACTCTCCTCCCCCTACCAAAGAAGGGGTACCTAGTTCTAATGCCAGCGAGGCATCAAATCTATGAATTAAACTCTATGGCTTTCAATTATTTATTTTTTTTTTTTTTTATTTTTTTTTATTATTTATTATTTATATTTATATTTATTATATCCAAATTTTTAATTAATTTAATTTTTTTTTTTTTTTTTTTTTTTTTTTTTTTTTTTTTTTTGTATTATTATTCTTTATGATATGGATGAAGGAACTTAGCATGTACTCAATTCACAACCCAGCCGCCTTGATCCTTAATGGTATATACATCTTCAGATGATTTCTCCAATATAATAAATGGACCCTTCCAAAGTGAGGCTAGCTTGTGCGCGCGGCCTGCGCTATGAGTGTCACAATATACTACTAAATCTCCTTCCTTGAACTTAGTCACCATAGCTCATTTAGCATCATCATAGCTCTTCTGAATAGTTTTTTGACTAATTGCGTTTTGATAAGCTTCAGATTGCAACTTGATTAGGGTCTTTGCTAGTTGCTCAACATAGTTATTTGGGTTAATTGCATCAGTTGAACTGAGTACTGAATATAATAATGGAGGCAGAGCGGGCTGTCTACCATACAGAAGTCAAAATGGAGAGTGGCCTGTGCTGCTGTGGTGTCCAATATTGTATGCAAACATGGTCGCACTAATTGAAGTTGCCCATTGCAAAGGCGCCAAGGCTGCGTTTTTGCATAAAATGCTGACTAAAGTGCCATTCACTCGCTCTACCATACCATTAGTCTCAGGATGGTATGTGTGTTGACAACACTCCTTTGATAGACATCAACTCATTTAACCGTTGTACCATTTGGGCAGTAAAATTTGTGCCATTGTCCATCAAGATCTTCTGGGGCATCTGTGCTTATAAATAATATTATCCATAATGAACTTGGCAGTAGTTAGAGCCCCAACGTCTCAAATTGCTTTTGCTTCCACCCATTTTGTTAGATGGTCAATAGCAACAATTATGTATTTGTTGCCTAGGCTACTCACAGGCAAAGGGCCAATTACATCAATTGACATGGTATGCCAGGCCCAGTCAGGTTTGATCAAATGATATTTCACATCTGACTTCATAGGTTTTGCAATTTGGCATGAATGACATTTATTGAGCACATCTTGGATATCAAATGCATGGAATCCCAATAGTAACTGGATCAAATTAATTCTAGCATCTTGGTCATTCCCCCATGTCTGATGGCCTTGTGTGCTTGTGTAATAATCTCCATTTGGTCAGAAGGTTTTGGGAAAATTTGACGTTGCCCTTTGGGCTTAAGCTTGTATAGAACTCCATTTTGATATTTGGTGTTGATTAATGCTTTTTTGATTGCTTTTTGAACTTCAGGTGGCTCATCTCCATACTTTTGGGTAATCATTTTTTCATGAAGCTCATCAGCCAAACTGCTCAGGACAGCTACAATAGGAAGTCGCGATAGTCCATCTGCATTTTGATGGGCTGCTCCAGCTCTATGAATAATTTCATAATTGTACGCTTGTAATTTCAGAGCCCAGCGGGCTAACCATCCTTCAGGTTCCTTGAGATTGTGGAGCCATTGTAATGAGCTGTGATCCATCACTACTTGAAACTTGGTGCCATGAATGTAAACCCAAAATTGTTTACAAGCATAGATGACAGCCAAACATTCTCTTTCAGTCACCGTATAATTACGCTCATGCTTATTCAGCGTCCTGCTGCAATAAGTGACTGGATGCTCCTCGCCATCATCCCCAATCTGTGATAGCACACCACCAATTGCAGTCAATGAGGCGTCAGTTTGTATGATAAAAGGCTTGCTGAAATCTGGATATTGGAGGATAGGCGCTGAGCTCATTTTGTTTTTCAAAGCCTCAAAGGCTTGTTGGCATTCCTCTGCCCAGCAAAAACGAACTCCTCCTTGTAGTAAGTGGAATAGAGGCTCAGCAATCTTTGCAAACCCTTCTACAAATCTTTGATAGTATCCTACCATGCCTAAGAACACTTGAACATCTCTCATACTCATTGGAGGTTGCATATTGTTAATCGCCTCCACCTTTTGAGGCTGAGGCTGCAAGCCCTTGGAATCAATGATGAACCTGAGGTATTCCAATTGTTCTTTAAAGAATTGGCATTTTCTAGGTTTTATCTTCAGATTAGCCTTCAACAGCCATTCAAACACTTGTTCAAGGTGCTCCAGATGTTCAGAAAACGTTTGCAAAAAGACATTGATGTCATCCAGGTACACCAGAACGCAGGACAATTTAAGGTCCCCCAAAATTGTGTCCATTGCGCGCTGAAAGGTTGCCGGTGCATTACACACAGCCCTGTGGCATGTGTGTCAGTTGAAAAAGCCCTTGAGCAGCAATCATCGCGCACTTTTCCTGCTCCTCTGGTGGCAGCTCAATTTGCCAATATCCTGAGATGAGGTCCATTGCGGTAAAATACTTCGCCCCTCCCAGATGGTCCAGAGCATCATCAATTCTGGGCAATGGATACAAATCTTTTTTTGTAATGGCATTGAGGCGTCAATAATCAATCACAACTTGATTGCTGCCATCTTTTTTCTTTATGATTAAAACAGGGCTGGCCCACGGGCTTTTGGATGGCACTATCATTCCACTTTTCAACAATTTGTCTAGCTCTTCACTGACTATTTTGTCACTAGCCCTGGGGCGCCAAATTGGCCTCATTCTAATAGGCATATGGTCCCTGGTATCAACAAAATGCTGTACTCCTTTTGCACAACCTAAATCTTGGTCATCTTTGGCGAAAATTTTGGAGTATCGTTCAAACAACTCTAGTGCTTCATCCTTCTGTTGTTCTGATAATCTGGTAAATGATTCTTGAGATATTACAGTATGTGCCCCAAGGGTTTCAGTCAGTAAGCCAAACTCAGATAAGTCACCAAATTTGACAGCTGATTTTAACTCATCCCTCAGAAACAGATGCACAAAAGTGACTACTTGATATTTCTTGACCTTAATATTTTGGCTGGTCAAATTTGCTAGTAAGACATCAATCTCTCCGTGCCCTGGTATAAGTATTCCAGGCGCCACACTAGGTTCCATTTGAGAATGATGCCATGGGGATACAACCTCCCCATATAGTCCTTCTGGAATATCCAGTGTGGTCCCAGTCCTCATAACCAGTTGATGGCCTGGAGCTATTGTTGCATCCTTATTCACACGTAGAGGTATTCCTCAATTTTCATTTATGGCAGTTGGCATGGGGCGGCTTTCAATTTCCCCGCTGAATATATCCTACTGGTATTATCCCATTGGCATAAGATATATTGATAAAATTTCTATGATGGCTTGTGGGCTTTGTATCATTGTGAGAGTAATAAATTGGAAGTGATTGGCCCAATATTGTCAAGATGTTTTCTTTAAAATTGCATGAGATCCCATAGGTCCTTAAAAAACTAGTTCCAATTAATATGTCATAATTGGCGTTTGGAAGCACTATAGCGGGTGCAGCTACTACCAAAGCTCCAAATTGCAGTGGCAAAGCGCTGTAAGCTCCTTCACTCTTAGTGCTGTTAAGGCCTGCGGTCCCATATTCTTGATGATGGTCAATGTCTGGAGCTATTTTCAATTTCTTAACCAGCTTTGTGGAAACAATGTTTACAGGTGCTCCACTATCAACAATAGCTACAACTCTGATCTTGTTGACCAGAATATCCACATAAGTGCACTCAGAGTAGTAAGAATCAATAGAGTTTACTAAGTGAATATGGGAAGAATCCAGGGAGTTAAGAGTGTGCTTCAAGTATTTCCAATACTGGGACATTCATTGATGAATGTGTCAATTGGCATTGCTATATTGACCCCTTTCAGGCTTGGGGTATCTGCTGCATTGCTTGGCCCTTCAGCTGGAATATTCTCAAGTATTTGTTGCACATAGGGTTTAGTGACTACTTCAGAGGCTTCAGGTATGACAACCTTACTCTGGGAGCGAGTTACCGCATGTATGTTCAAAGAATCTTCATTTGATACTAAAATAGAATTGTTTTCATTGTTAAATGAGGCCCCGTGGCCAGCGTTTTCTTGTCAATCAGGTGGGACTGGTGTCTTAGGCACAATAGAGCGTCCCGCATCTATTGTGCTTGTTCTTTTCCCTCCTCCTGCATGGTATCAGGAAGGACTATGTTGACATTTTGCTGATGGCATTGGGAAGCAAAGTGACCTTTATGATTGCAATTAAAGCAAGTAATCTCACTCATTGGCCGTGGGGCTCTCATATTTGAGTTTTGCTCATTTTTTACAGGCAGATTACTGTCAATCTTCTTATTGGTTTTGAAGGGCTTTCCAGCGGAGGCAGCGGGTCCTGATCTGTACCCAGTATTAGGAGGGCCATAATTTTTTGAGCATCTGCGCAAATAATCAACCAATTCAGATGTTGCAAGGTTTTGCATGAAAGCAGGCAATAAAGTGTTTGATAAATTTGGGTAAGGTTCTACTGCATGTTCTAGTGCAATCTTAGCGTCAAAATTGACCATAGCCCATGCGCCTAGGAGAACTTGAGCTTTGCAATAGAATTGATCTGCAAATTTGTCAATTGCTTCATCTTTCTTAAAGTGAATGTTCATAAACTTAGATTTTCTGGTTGACATTCGTTCTGGACCTCCAAATTCATGAAGCACAGCCTCCTTGACTTTGGCATATGTTGGATTTTGTTAATGTGAGGCATAATCAACTCAATGCTCCACTCATCCAAGCAGTTAATCATAGTGGCTGCTTTGTTATGGTCGCTGGCCCCATACATGGCCATTTCAAAGCGTTTGACAAATGTGGTAATACTTCCATTCTTGTCAAAAGCAGGCAGGTTTGCTGGTTTATAATTATCGCTTCCCCATTCCTGGTTATCACGATTACTTCTTTGTTGACTAGAGCCAGGCGTACTAGGGCGCTGAGGCATCATATCCCAGTTTGAGGTGTTAGGGTTGGCCAAAGCAACCATATTGCTAGGCATTTGTTGACGTGGCCCAGCGTCCATTTTGGTAGCTATTTCTGAAGCTTCATCCTCATAATATTTGGAAGAATTTCCAGTCAAGTGGTTTGTAGCACACTGACAACGCCCATCATCCAGAGCTCAAATTTGCTTGTTGATTTCATTTTCCCAATTGACACAATTTTGGTTTTTTAACTTTAATTTCGCAATTTCCTCATTCAAGCTAGTAGCTTGTAGTTGCAAGGTGGAAATCACTTGGTCCTTTTCTTTTATTGCCTTCTTGCACTGGTTTAATTCTCCATGGAGATTATTGTTTGACTCATTAATAGCATTAACATCATCATTGAGATTATTGATCTGTAGATTAAGATGATCAATAGAGTCTTGATTTTTTTCATTTTTCGCCCGTTGGTCCTCAAATTGTGTTTGCCAGTAATTGATTTTTCTGGTGTATTCATCCTTCATCTGCAAAATTTGGGCGCTCAACGTTGATACTGGTCACAAAATTCATTGTTATGGTTTAACTGCGCCTCTTGGGCTTTGTGATTAAGCCTCATGAACTCTGAAGCATTAATAGAAGTCTGAGTGATATTGCTGACCCAAGATTTGGTGACTCCTCTTTCCTCTAAGAAATTTTCAAAGATGGGATGCAATCTGTCATTTAGCTCTTGTGCTAATTCTGCTACCTGGTCATTAGCCCAAGTGGCTAAGTTGTAATTTGCCTCCAAACTAGAATGGACCTCAGCGAAGTTGGCTTCCAATTGCTCATTTAAAATTTGGCCCACCTGGCTGGAGTTGCGAGAGAAGTTCACCAACTCAGTAATGGCTGCATGATGGTGGGCGATTGTCATCTGAGAATTTCTAGAGGTGGGATGTACAAATTCAATTAAGTATTGGGTGATATTCTCTATCCCAATTAAATTGTTTCAGATCTGAGCTACACTTAATTGATGATGAGCTAGATATCTCATCCACAACACATCTTGCTGTCATTGGCGATAAAAAGGATTGCTACTATTGTCCATGGGCCCTTGTCCTATTTGATACCCTCTTAACAACTGCTGTTCAAGACGTTCCAGCTCTTCAGGTGAAATGGGTTTGTTGGGGTAGGTAATAATGGGTACATCCTCCCAATTAATCTGGGACACAGTCATTTCAGTATTCCCATTGGGCCCGGTAATGGTTCTGAATAATTGATTGGGATTGCTCCCCTGCTCAGTGTGGTCACCATCTGCGTTCCCAGCCATGAGCGCCACTTGTTGAATTTTGGTCTTCTTCAGATGGCTGGTTCTTCTTCTGCAGTGGGATTGTGGAGTTTTGTACGTCTATTGTATGATAGACAATAGACCAGATGGTGACTATAATTTAAGATATAACTCCTTTGTAATAGCACTTGAAAGTTGTATTCTCCTGTCATTACTTGGATGATGGCACGCTGCCCTGATCTTACTGATCCCAAGTAAATTCTCGACTAATACAAAGTAAAGTATTAAACACAAAAAGCTTATAAGTTAAACTATAAACTAGTGGTAGTAGTTGAATGTTTTTTATTAGCATCAACTTGAAGGTAATTTATAGGGTTTGATGTTCACCACATCTTACCCATGACGTCTCATTTTCAATGGCACTTGGCCAAAGGAACACGTAAAATGTTTGTTTGAGGGTCTACAAATACTTTGACTCAGGGCATCTTGCTCAGCCTCAGGGTCAGTGTAAACAATGTCATCATTCTCAAGATGGCGTTTTGGATGCATCTGCAAATAGCTGAACTGATTCTCTTTCACAAGCAATTGGCAGCACATACCAAGGCGATTCATATCACTAATTAGTAATTAATTCTGATCAAAAACTTGACTGACATTAAAAACTAATTTTGACATAGACCAACAAAGCCCACATGCCTGAGTCATTAAGTCAAAACTTAATTTAAGTCTGACCTAACCAACAAAGCCCTCAAGCCCATGTCATCATAGTCAAATATTATTAAGTGAAATTGCTAGGCCGCGGATCCTAAGCTTTGCATAAGCTTAGAATATACCTGATCCATAATTGCTGATATCTGATATGATCCATAATAAGTTTAAGCATGCTAACATTATTATGTCCCTATCAATATCTGATGATTAGGTCCAGTCAATTACTCAACAAGTACTTATCCCCAACGTAGGTTCCACTACCAAATATAATATCAGCGGTAACGAGCCTTTCTTCTGTATAGTAATTCATATGGTGTCTTTCCCGTTGCTGTATGATGACTAATGTTGTAGGTGAACGTCACCAAGCTCAGGTACATTCCCCACGTGGAAGTTCTCCCTGTGACTAGCTTCCTCAGCATCGCAGACAGCATCCCATTGACCCATTCTACCAGTCCGTTCATCTCCAACTGGTATGGTACTGACATGACTCCTCAGATCCCCATTATTTCATTTACCCTCGGGATCAATTGAGATGTGAAGTTGGTACCATTGTTGCTCAATAGGACTTGTGGGCATCCATGCCAGTATACTACTTGATCCAGGATGAATCTCGCAGTACTGGTAGCGTCTAGTCTGGTTAGGGCCTTTGTTTCGACCCATCTCATCAGATGATTGATGGCTACTATGATGTATTTCACTCCTCCTGTGCTCATTGCCAGCGGTCCCATCATGTCAATGGACACTGTGTGCCAGGCAAATCCAGGTTGGACCAGTTGGTATCCAGTTATATTCTTGTGTGGTTTATGCAGCTGACACTCCATGCAACAAGCCAGATGATCTGCAACATCATAGTTATTCGATTCCCAGTAATAATACTGTCAAATATGGTCAGTTATTTTTCTCAGGCCTCCGTGCCCAACAACCTTGTGAGCCGCTTGTACTATTGCTGCTCTTTCCAATAGTTTTGGGAATAGTAGCCGCTTCCTGTTGATTGTCTTGAATACTTGTCCATCCATAGTCTTGGTGTTTTCCATCACCTTTTTGAAGCGCACCTTGGATTTCTTGAGACTCACCCTCAATTCTTCCTTTGACCATTCTCTAGAATAGCTCATCCAACTGTGGGTATACCAACTGGACCATTGGTAACCGCGATAAGCCATCCACGTTCTGGTGAGAAGCCCCCGCTCAGTGGACTATCTCATAATCATAAGCCTGAAGCTTAAGTGGCCGTCAGGCCAGTTGTCCTTCCAGTTCTCTTAGATTGTGCAGCCAACACATCGAAGAGTGGTCTTTCACCACCTTAAAGTGCATTCCATGGACGTACACCCAAAACTGCTTACATGCGTAAATGGACACAAGGCATTCACGCTCAGTCACAGTGTAGTTCCTCTCATCAGGTGAGAGTGTCCAGCTCACATATGCCACCGGATGCTCATCCTTAAGTTCATCTACTTGGCTCAGTATGGCGCTGATCGTTGTCAGCAAAGCATCGGTTTGAATGATAAACTCCTGATCGAAATTTGGATATTTCAGAATCAGCGAATCTATCAAATACCGGCATAACTCATCGAAGGAGTCCTGGGCCTCTTCATTCCATACAAATCCTTTTTTCAGATCTTTTAATAAATGAAATAAAGGCTTGGCTATATGGGCAAAGTCCCAAATAAATCTTCTATAGTATCTGACCATCCCAAGGAATACTTGGATGTCTCAGACATTCTTAGGTACAGCCATACGCTCTATAGCTGCTATCTTCTGGGTTTGTGGCTGCAATCCATTTTTGTTGATCACAAATCCCAGGTATTCAAGCTCCTTCTTGAAGAAGTGGCACTTCCATGGCTTGATCTTCAGATTAGCCACGGACAGTCTTTTAAAAACTTCTTCCATGTGGTGCAGGTGATCAGTAAATGTTCTACTGAACACATTGATATCATCCAGATATACCAGGATGCATGACAACTTCAGGTCGCTTAATATCGCATCTATGGCCCTCTGGAACGTCGCAGGCGCATTGCAAAGACCCTGGGGCATCCTAGTCAGCTGGTATAACCCTTGTGCGGCGATAATCGCACATTTTTTTTGGTCTTCTTCTGGCAAGTCAATCTGCCAGTATCCTGAGATTAGATCCATCGTGGAGAAATACTTTGCTTCTCCTAATCGATCCAGCGCATTGTCAATCCTTGGTAGGGGATACAAATCCTTCTTCATAATTTTGTTCATCCTCTGGTAGTCAATCACCACCTGGTTCTATCCATCCTTCATCTTCACAATCAGAATTGTACTTGCCCCGGGACTTGATGATGGAACTAGAAGCCATTGCTTCACTAGTTTGCTGATCTCATCCTTCACTACCACTTCAGTGGCTTTTGATCTTTGAATTGGTCTCATCATTATTGGTAGATTTTCTCCTGTGTCAACCTTGTGAATTACATCTCGTGTGCATCCCAAATTGTGGTCATCCTGAGCAAATACTTCCCAATAATTCTCAAATAGTTTGAGCACCTCTTCCTGCTGGCCTTCTGGCAGATCAGAGAACTGCTCCTGATCAACCAATAGGTTGATGCTTTTGGCTACCCTGGCCAGTAATCCCATTTCATTAAGAGACCCAAAATCTTGGAATTGTCTTAATTTGGCCATCAGGATCAAATGAATAAACACAATGATCTGATTCCTCTTGATCTTCCTTGGTTTTTCACTCAAATTCGCCAGGAGAACTCGTATTTCTCTATGGCCTGGCATTATTATCCCAGGAGCCACCCAAGGCTCCACTCTGGACTTCTTCCAGGGGCTTCAACTTCTCCATACAACAACTCCAGAATCTCTAGAGTCAACCTTGTGTCAACTATCATCTGCAATCCAGCCAGTATGGTTTCTTCTTTCTTAATCTGCAAAGGAATTCCCTGGCACACTAGGATCTCAGCTGGCATCTCCCGTCGCTTCCTACCAACTAATCGGTACTGAATTGGTACAATGCCATCATTGTATATCAAGTTGATGAAATTATTTCTCCAGTTCAACAGAACTTCACCATTCTAATGATATACCAATGGTAATTTCTGACCCAGTATGGTCAACGTATTATCCTCAAAGTTACATTTAACTCCGTTTTTCTGCAGAAACTCTGTTCTGATCAGGATATCATAGTTTTGATTCGCCAAAACTATTGCTGGCGTGGATACCACCAATGACCTGAATCATATTGGCAGCGCACTATACACTCCACAGGAAATGGTGGTGTTCAGCCCAGCTGTTCCATATTCCTTCTTGTGTTCCAAGTCTGGAGAGATCTTCATCTTCTTCACCAGCTTGGTTGACACAATGTTGATGAGCGCTCCACTGCCAACTATCGCCTGTACCCTCACTCAATTCACCTGAATATCTATATATGTACACTCAGAGTATTGTAATAGGGTATTTGCTGAGTGAATTGCGGCATTATTAGCTGAATCTAGGGTATTGATTATCTGTGCTGATAATTCAGGAAACTATTCCTTAATCATGCCAAGGGGAATCGACAGGTTGGCCTCATCTAACCAAATATTGGTTAACTCATCAGGATTTTTGGTGGTCTGAATCCTCTCCACCAGTTGTTGGGTGTATGGCCAGGCAACCTCCTGAACTATCTCAGGGTCTATCTTCTTCGCCCTGGCTCTGGTCATGGCGTTTATGCCCATGTTGACCACTTGATATATTGGATCCTGCTCGTCATCCATGAACAAATTGCTGATATCTATTTCTTCATTCATCACATTGGGAGGAACAGGTTTCTCCGCCATCCTAGACTGTTCCTTGTCTAGACAGCGGGACCTTTTCCCAAATCCTTTGTGGCTGCTATTTCCTTAGCCTGGACCATATAAACTTGATCTTCGGCGTTTTGCAGTGTGCAGCAAAAAATCCCTTTCCCGCCACACTGAAAGCAGACCTTTTCCTTCTTGTTTAAATGATTGTGATCCTTGGGCTTTTTTCCTGGCACAGTTTAATTAAAAGTCTCCTTTACTCCTTCGCCTCCCTTCATGGGATTTGAACTTTAGACCGGATTTGACTTAGATCTTCTATTAGGAGCATCAAACGTTGCTCCCAAAATCTTCAAGTTATCTACCATTTGTGAGGTAGTTATCTCAGTCACAAATATAGTAGACATCATTTGATGTAAATCGCAATAGGGCTGAAGGGCTGCTTGCAAAGTGATTCTTGCATCAAAGTCATCTAACACCTTCACTTCAGCCAGGATCTGTGATTCATGGTAGAATCAATCTGTGAAGCTTGCAAGAGACTCATCTTTACGGAATTGAATTCCCATAAATTCTTGCTTGCATTTTGACATGTGGTTTGGACTGCCAAATTTCTTTATTATTGCTGCCTTAGCCTCAGCATAAGACCATCTGTCCCCTTCAGGTGGGGTAACACCAGATTCTGACAATCTGTGTTTAAGCAGTTCATGACTGTCAACGCCTTCTGACAATCACCATATCCATTCATGGTCATGTCAAATAGTCAGAAAAACGCTGGGGCATTATCCCGATGAAATGTAGGCAATTTTGGGGCTGCCCTAAATTCCTCTGAGTCAGTTCAGGCTTGCTCTCTCAGTTTGGCTATTTGGTTTACTTGCGGAGTGTCATTGGGCGTCATCTCTGAAATAGCATTGAATGTGGGTGGCATATTCCCTGGGGTATTCGTTTTCCCAAGTATCATTCGAAGACTTCCTTCTTTGACATCATTGGCTGCATCTGACTCGCTTGCACTTCTGTGTGCTTTCAATTTCTCTACTTCCTTTAATAACTTCTCGATGTCTGCACCAAATTTTCTCAAATAAATGTGATCCGCTTCACATTCCATTTTCAGAAATAGGATCTCTTTGACAAGGTCTCCTTCTTTTTTCTTTAACGAGTTTGCTTTGCCAAGTAACTCGTTCCTAAAGTTGGCTACATTGTCAACTCCTTCTTCCACCTTGGTTACTCGTTCCTCCAAGGCTGAAAACTCCCAGTGGTCCACAGAGTTTAAAGCATTCTGGTTCACTGTGGCAATCTCAGTCCACAACCTACGCATTTCCTCTTTGTGCAACATTCTGGATTAATTCTTCTACTCAACTACCCCTGTAGTGAGCACCAACTTGTAAAAATTTTATAGGTTTACTGATTGTTTTTGGCCAATAACCCCTATAAACTTATTACTGCACAGGTTCAGTTTCCTCGTGCACCTTACATTGTAAGAATATATATAATCCAATAATAGTATGACGACTATTATCCATAGTCAAGTTAGAATTATTTTCAGGCCCAACGCTTCAGCCAGTATTTCTGATAATACTGAATATCGCACTTTTAGGGATTTGTTCCCTAAATCCTGTCCACTTGATCTTTGTTAAGATCCTCTGATGACAGTTCCTTTCAGCCTAACACACAGTTGGCAACAATCCCTTAGCTGTGGTTCACTTCATCTCTAGATCCCTGCTCGGACCTCTACTCTTCTCTGAGAGTCTACCTTTTATTGCCTTCTACAATAATATCCTTGAGATGGAATCTTCACGCTAGATGCTGATAGTCTAACTATTACCAAATCTACAGTCAAACTAATAAGGTTCTTTATTAGTTCTTTCCTGACCATAGACTTGTGTCAATCAGTGATTATTTTCCAGTGTAATACTTGAGTGTTTTACTACTATAATACTTTACTACTGTACTACTACTTTCGAGTTTTTGAGTGTGTTTTATTAAAGTAATTCTAGGGAATTTATAGGGGATTCGGCTGTCTAACCCTCAGTTGACACCCCTTTTGATGAAACGGCAGCCGTTGCTGTTGAATCACCCTTCTTTGTCTTTGCAGCAATGGTCTTCACCATCCTGACTAGGATTCTGATGTTAGATATCCTCGAGACCTCAAATGAAAGAGTCAGAATGTATCATTAATATTTTCCTCTCGATCCAAGCAAATCATCCATAATTGGTTAGCAACCAATTGATTCTCTAGTTGCAGGCAGCATCACTCGCCTTGCAACTCATTAAACATTCCCAATCAGTTGGTGATGAAACCTGACCAATCCCAATCAGCACACCTGATAGTTAATTACTATCAGATGCCCTTATTTCGTCAACCACTCCACCCAATAAGATATTAAGTATTCATCCGGATTGATCCCTGATGGATATGACCAGATAAATATCCTAAAATCCCCCAAACATATTTCCTCCAAAATTCAGGTCAACCGATTTCCAATTTACTTCGCCTTAGGGAATTTTTCCCCTAGCAATACCAGGTAATCTAGCAGGCTGGGAATATGGGCAAAAATCCCAACAGCATACCATGCATTCTATTCTGGAGACTCACCCTGAGACCACATGCAAATTAACCTCCACTTTTCATCTCAAGGAGGTCTTAGCGCTGTCAGCCAACTTTGGAAGCATACTTACCAAGGTTAAAAGTAGTTGTTCACAACGTTGGGTGATGGCTATCTTGGATATAGGTTCTCCAGTGAATGTAATCTCATCTTTGCTGATGAAAAAGATTAAATTGATGCCTGATATGGATTATATCAAGGAGTTTGGAACTGCGGGCCCAAACAACACCTGCGCCCTTGGCGCTTATTCCTCTCTTCCCATATGCGTTGGGAAGCTTATCCTATCAGCCCCCGCTGTGGCCTTAGATAATAACTCCTATGATATGCTCATAGGTACTCAGTTTATGATCAAATATGAAGGCATCATCAACATGAAGCAAGGGTTCCTATCCTTAATGAACTATGAAGTTCCATTAGTCTTATCCAACAAAGAACTCATCAAGAATGACTACACCTGCCTGGTTGAATACCCTTTTTCCGCTTTGTCTTTACATTATGTCACTTCTGGGTGCAACACTAAGAAATTTCCCAAATAAGTGGAGGCTAGCGATGGTATTCCATTTTATGCGGCAGATGAGGTGGTGATTAAGCTGGGTGAACAACAAGTAGTTGACACGAAAATCACGCTCCAAATCCCACACCACTGCTTATTACATCTCTTAAGCATTGATGGAGTTAGCCCTTTTGAGCCTCAGGTATTGCCTGGCGTTTTAGACCCAGCCTATCAGAGGCCTATTACTCTACTGTTGGGAAGTTCATTAAAAAGGACATAGTTGTAAGAAAGCACCAGGAGATGGGCTGAGGGTTTTTACTCCCTGTGGAGGAAGTTGAATGAATTCACTCCATTGGCTCAATGGCTGATTTAGGCCTGCCCGCAGATAACCTGGTATGTACCTTACTGAATGTCCATATCTCGGATGAGCTGACTTCAGATGAGTTAGAGAAAGTGCATACTCTCCTAGATGAGTATATTGATATATTTTTGAAGTCGGACAATTATTATGGCCACATGAAGGGCTGGTGCCATTCTATCGATGTGGGAGATGCCCACCCCATTAGGTCAAAACCTTATTGCAAGTTAAAGGTGGAGGAGCAACAAATGAGGACAGAACTCGTGCAATTATTAGATGCGGGGTTATTAGTTTCTTTGCAAAGCCCTTGGTCCTCCCCCTTTTGCTAATTAACAAGAAAAATGGAGGCCATTGGATAGTTATGGACTATTGCAGGTTAAACAATCTTACAAAAAAAATAGCTTTCCTATCCCACGCATTGACGATGCCCTGGCCCAGCTTTCAGGCTCAAACTTTTTCTCTGCCATGGACTTGGCCAGTGGTTATTGGCAAATGGATCTATCTCCTCGAGATCAAGAGAAATGCGCGTTGATATGCAGTGAAAGTCTTTTCCAACCCACACGATTACCTCAAGGGTTGTGTAACGCACCTGCCTCTTTCCAGCGTGAGATGGATCACATTTTGCAGGATCTTAGGCTACCCTGTGTTATTGTCTACCTTGATGACATTACCATATTTTTTGAAGTCCTTTAATGAACACCTTGATCATTTGAAGGAGATATTCCAACGCTTACAACGCTCAACTATCAAATTAAAACCTTCAGAGTGTACTTTTTTCCAAAAGAAATTAAACTTCCTCAGACATACCATTTCTCAAGAGGGTATCCAACCCATACAAGATAAGGTGGAAGCAATTGCCAGAATGCCACCTCCCAAAAACCTATGGGATATACAGGTATTTTTAGGGATGATGGGGTATTACCATCAGTTTATCCCTAAGTTTGCCCAACTCAGCGAGCCCCTTGTGCGGTTACTAAAAGAACATCCCCTTTCAATGGGGCACTAAACAGAAGGCTGCCTATGAAACAATGAAGTTGCTGCTACAAAAACGGCCTATCCTAAGGCATCCCAATTATGAAAAACAGTTTATCTTGTTTACAGATGCTTCAGACTATGCCGTCGGGGCCATCCTAGCCCAATTAGATGAAAAAGAGGTAGATCATCCTGTCTCATACTTTAGTATTTGCTATCAAAGGCAGAAAGCAACTTTAGTGTTACTGAGAAGAAGTGTCTTGCCATTCTACTAGAAGTGAAGCATTACCGCCCTTTCTTGTATGGGACCTCTTTCACTGTGATTATGGACCACGCATCTTTAAAATGGTTACAAAACATGAAGGACCCTACGGGGTGTTTAGCTCACTGGACTCTAAAGCTAGCATTATGATATAAAGATCAAACACCGTGCTGGAACCTGTCACATGAATGTTGATGGGTTAACTCGGCTGCCCATCCTCCACTTAGATAACAGTGAAGCAGAGTGGCTGTATAATCTTTTAATGACCCCAAACAATTGGGAAGATGAGGATGAGCCTGTACAGAGGATGTTGGCCTGGCACTCCTGTAACACTAAATTAGAAAGTGGGAAGTTATACAAGCAAGTGGGGGCGAAGTGGTTACCTTACCTACAACCATCAGAACGTGTACCTGTTATCCTGGAAGCTCATTCAACTTTAGGCCATGGAGGAGTAAAGAAAACCTATGAGTGGATAAATGATTGATCATTGGAGGGAATCATGGAAGCCATCGTTGAAGTCTTGGATGCTTGCCTTACGTGTAAGAAGCAGTCTCTATTCAAGATTAGATACCAATATCAGCTGACTACCCCGCAACAGCCATTCCATACCATGAGCTTGGATGTAGTAGGGCCGCTTCCTCAAACCACCGGTGGAAACAGATATATTTTGGTAGGTATTGACCACTTCAAGAAGTGGGTTGAAGCTGTGGCGCTGTCATCTCAAACTGCTAAGGCCACTGCCACCTTTCTTCATCAAAATACTTTCACTCGACATGAGTGCCCTCAAGTACTACTCTGTGACAACGGGAAAAATTTTACCTCCAGAGTAGTTAAAATCCTGGCTGCTTCCATAGGAGCCCAGCAACTATTCTCAGCTCCATATAACCCACCAACCAATGGTACAGTGGAGCGAGCAAATGGTACTTTGGTTTCTATTTTACGGAAAATGGCCTCATCTGATCCCCTTCATTGGGATCATTATCTCCCTAGCGCTCTTATAGCTTATTGAATTAGCTATCATCAAATTTTGAAAATGTCCCCTTTCCGAGTTTTGTATGGCAGGGAACCGGGCATACCTGCTCTTCTAGCTAAGGATGTCTTCTCTAGAGGAGAGGAGCCTGAAAAAGCCATGTGAAG
Organism: Massospora cicadina; assembly: GCA_022478985.1. Taxonomy (NCBI): domain Eukaryota; kingdom Fungi; phylum Entomophthoromycota; class Entomophthoromycetes; order Entomophthorales; family Entomophthoraceae; genus Massospora; species Massospora cicadina. The sequence continues at coordinate 110,350 of JAKSZP010006718.1, forward strand.
GTTAGCTAACCGCATCATTCAGCTTCAATCAGAGACTATGACCAACCTAGCTACAATGGTTACTAAAGAAGGCCAAGCTGCCAATGAGCTCCAAGCTCCTCTACCTTCCTTCCAAGTGTTGAATATGGTTTTATATTATCACAATCACATAACTCCCCATAGTGGCAAACTTGGATCAATCTGGGAGGGGCCATTTGCCATCACGTATAAGAGAGGAAATTAGTATCTCATAAGGTCTTTGGCTACAGGAATTACCATAAACTGGGTACATGGCCGCTTCCTACAGCCCTACACCCCTACCAACATTCTTGAGGGGGGCAATGTCAGACATTCTCCTTCTCAACTTTTGAAAAAGAATGTTGGAGGTAAGAATGCTCCCAAATCTGCTACCATAATTGGCCCAACACCTGCCCAATTTTTGAATAATTATGTGGTTATCAATGATATGAGTACCAACGGCGAAAAGACTTTGGTGGATTCTTGGTTGAATCCTAACTATTGGGAAAATATAATTTATAACAAAAATTGGCATAATAAGCTGAATTCGAGGTGTTCATTATTGCATGAGTCAGATCACCTCTGAGGTGAGAAGATTTTACTTGTTAATGATTGGACGCAGATTAACAAATCATTACCACATGAGTCAGACCACCTTCAAGGTGTAGAGATTTTACTCGACAATGATAGGGTAAAAATTAACAAATCATTACCACATGACTCTGACCACCTCTGAGATTAGAAGATTTTACTCGCTGGTGATTGGATACAATTTATCAAATTGTTACCACATGGGTCAGTTTTGCCTCAAAAAATTTATCCCTGATCTGATAGGCTGAAAGCCTATATTCCCTAATTTGGGTGACTCAGCTTTATATACTTTAGCCTTGAATACCCAAGGCTGAAATTTGAACTAGTTTAAATAGGAAATACTAGTATTGAGAAAAGGACCTTTTGTTGGTTAACCCACTTAAACAATAAAAAACATAAAAAATTTAACAAAGCATTATTTATTACTTTTATTAAAAATTAAATTTCTCACTTTAACAAAAAACTTGTGGCATCTGTTGGTGGATCTTACATCTGTAGTTGAGTTTGAATTATTATTAGGCTCATTGCTTCAGCCAGTACTTCTGATTAAATACTCTGTAAGTCATACTCGAAGGGATTTGTTCCCTATAATCCTGTCCACTTGATCTTCATTAAGGTACCCTGGTGACAGTCTCTTTTGACCCAACACACAGTTGGCAGCTATCCCTGATTGTGGTTCCCTTCATCTCTAGATCCCCGCTCAGATCTTTACTCTTCTCTCTGAGAGTCTTCTAATTAATGCCTTCTGCAATAAATATCCATGAGATGGAACGTCACAATAGAAGCTGATAGTCTAACTATACACCAAATTGGCAATATTACTATAGATATTTATGTTTTACTAAATGATGGTTTTTGATGTGTTTTTATTATAGTAAATCCTAGGGAATTATATAGTAGGGGTTCAGCTGTCTAACCCTTAGTTGACCTCTTTGATGAAATGGCAGCCGTTGCCATTGAATCACCCTTCCTCATCTCAGCAGCGTAGGTCTTCCCCATCCTGGCTAGGATTCCGTCATTGGGCATCCTCAAGACCTCAAATGGAAAGAGTCAGAAAATGTGTCCCTAACGTTTTCCTCTCGTTCCAAGCGAACCAACCATAATTGACTAGCGACCTGCTTAGGTAATGGGACTTATTACCCTTTATGACAGGTCACTTCACCAACCAATCGACTTGCTAGTTGCAGGTGGCATCACTCGCCTTGCAACTCACTATTCATTCCTGATCAGTCAGTGATGAAACCTGACCAACCCCAATTGGTACGCCTGATAGTTAACCACTATCAGATGCCCCTATTTCGTCAGCCACTCCACATGATGAGATTTTAGGTATTCATCTGGATTGACCCCTGATAGATACGACTAGATGAATATCCAAAATCCCCCAAACGTAGTTCCTCCAAAACTTGGGCCAACCAATTTCTGATTCACTTCGCCTTAGGAAATTTTCCCCTAGCAATATCAGGTAATCTAGCAGGCTGGGAATATGGGCAAAAATCCCAACAGTATCCTGCACTGAATGCACCCTCATCTTTATGATAGTCCTCACCTTTGGTGTGTGGATCCACCCAGTTCCATGCATTGTTGGCATCTTTGGTATGGAGTACATCCTTCTCCTTGGTGGCATTCATCATAAAAGATTGCCAAAATGTCCAGGCTTATGGCACTTGTTGTAGGTAAATTCTACATAAGGCTGTTGTTCTAATATTTTTGGAGTTTTGTCTATAAGTTTCTCACTCTTGTCATGAGAGACTTAGACAACCTTGCTTGTTCATTAAGGGGATTGTCCTGATGCCTTGTGTTCCATTTTATATGTTTCTTGAACATTAAGTAAAGCTTCCTTAATGGCCTTCAGTGACATTGACGCCTTGATGGCTAGGATCATTTGCATCTTCAAATTGGGATGCATTTCTAAGAAACTCAATAGAACTATCTTTGCATTCAGTAGATCCAAAGTTCCTGTTGTTCACAATTGTTACGCCTTTAGGGAGTAACACGCAGTTTAGTTAACTAACATGTTCTTTCCCATCATCATGAGTATGAAGTCTTGTTTCATGTTCTAAGCTTCTTGGTCACTCCCAATCTCTGAAAGGAGAATGTTTCTCACATCATTACAGGTTAAGACAGGTTTTAAACTTGCGCCGAGAATCTTTTTAAGCTTATGACTCATGAATTACTGTATGTGGTGTGCCTTCTAATGATTACTCGCACCATCCATACTGTTTTTATACATTTCTAGGAAACCTGCAATGATTTCCTCATCAAGTGTATACATCATCTGGAAGTAATTTTTGAAGCTAAGGTTTTCTGTAATAGTTTCAGCGCGCACCATGCTCATTTGTGCAGCAGTCAATTGAGTAGCTGATATTGGTATCTCTAATTGAGTAGCAGGTTGAGTTGAATTAGGGTCTGTCATGATAAAAAGTTGAGCCTTCAATTCATACCAGATTCTTGTCCATGTTGTACAGAATAGAATCGTGCTATTCTGATGCTATCCATATTAGTAAAATGTGCAGAGTTCACTCCATTTTCATTTTAAAGGAATAACAGTCTGTCTTTCATCTCCTTGATAGTAGATTCAATCTTCTTTACAGTGGAAGGTCAAGTCAAATTTGGTATGGAGGCAAAGCGCGCTTTCCTAGCAATATCATTGACACTCTCAAATTGAATTTATAAATCTTATAATTCTATTTCTAATATTCAGAGTCTTTACAGATAGTTCCTCTTCTTTTGCCAGGAGTTCAGAAGAATCTTTACTGTGATAGCCTCCATATCTTCATTGTCAATCTGTTACTGAAGAATCTCATGTTCTGCACCTGTTCTGATGGCGTCACCCTTGTAGTGAGCGCCACGGTCAGCTTGTTGGCCCTAAATTGCTTAACTTGGTTGGCTGAATTTCTGTGAAGGAGTTCTGTTCCACACAAATTAGACATTAGGTGACCTTCTATAGGGACACAAGTATCCTCTCTGTAGAAATCCACTTCTGGTGCTACCCAATGTAGCATCAATTTCTCATTGGAACTGTTCATTGCACTACTAGCGGTATTTTGTTTAACATTTTTAAACATTTTTTGATACATTGGCCTAACGCAAGACTCAATATAAACCTCAAAACCTCTTCCTTGGCTTTCCCAATAACCCCAAGGTGTTCTCCAAATGAGTGTCTTCTTATTTAGATCCCAGACTGGTTACTTGGTGATGTCTTCACCTAAACCAAAATAAGTGGAAAAATTGATAAACTTAAGATACTGTGGTAAAAAATTATTTATTATGGTACCAACAAGATCGCTTGTACTTCTGGTATATAAGCAAGATATTAATGAATATACAATAGAAGATGAACAGGAGTGGGGTTTTGGAGATATTGTAGGGCTTCACGAACTCTAGTAAGTCTTTTCTTGTCTTTCACCTTAGTGTTATCATCTATACTGTTCTATGCTTCAATCACTGAGCTCTATCTCATGGTGTAATTCCTGAACCAGGATTCTTGGTGGCCTCTTGTTCAATACACACTTCTGGCTCTAGGGTGTCAGCACTCCTTCTGGTAATTACTTTGCTACCCAATTTGGTAATATGATATTTTGGTTGAGATTCAGTTGTTGGTACTTTTTGATGCGCCTCACTTCAAGGTTTTGACTGACTCTCAAAAATTTGGTGAAGTCATTTTTGAGTTATATTATTGTAGAAATTAAAAAGCTTCCATTTGGATAATTAGGCTCAGTATTTACGTTGTCTTTGACAAATTGTAAATTATTTTAACCCTGAAAGTATAAAAGGGGGATAAATTTCATAAGCTTTAACAGCAGTGTTATTGTTGTCTTCATAATGCTATTCTCATCAGTTGGTGGATATCAAATTATACATATGACATACCAACCAAATGATAGATTTATTTAGGATATCTTTGCTTATAAAAAGGGTTGATTTCCATTATCCACAACTCAAATTTTTATCTGAATTTTGGGGTGTGAGTGCACTGGTGGGGTTTCTTTCCAAAGGGTTAGTAATTACTCACCAGTCAATTTGTGGTGTCTTACATGACAGTGACTTTAGAGAACCCCAAATTAAATAAACCTACTATTTGCTGTAGCTACATTTGTATACAAATTGAACTATAAACACGCTGTAGTACCATTCTCTAAGTGTGGCATAAAGGCTCATGTTAGATAGATTTAAGCTATTTAACTTCCTCATGATATAGTCATGGAAAATGGAGAGCAGGAGATTGCAGAGGGTGAAGCGCCAGGAATAAGGGTTCCAAAAGAGGGAAAATTGTCCAAGCAACAAGAAGCAACATCACAGGTTATCTCCAGTGTGGTTCCATATAAATCTTTTGTTTATAAAAATTGCCAAACTGATAAAAACCATCATGGAGAGAAGCACCTGAGAGATGAAGGAGTTTAAATTAAAAAGAGAAGATATAAGTAAAATAAGATGCAGCAGACTCACCAAAATAGGTTGCGGCATAGGTGCTGGTTTTATGTACAACAGGATTGTCATATCAGAACCTTAAACTGAGTCTGACCATCACAATAGGTTTAACCACAATTTTATAATACAAAAGTCCCTAAAACATAAGAAGACTTAATAAAAATACTCAAACCCTTATAAAAACTATCTGATTTATGAAAAAAGCGAAAGCATTTACCAGCTTTAATATCAATATAAGGGAGAGTCTTGTGATAGTTTCAAAGCAATTTACAAAAAGTAAACTGAGCTGAAAAGTTTTTGCTTTACAGCAAAATTGAAGTTTTATGAGCTTGACTGGATTCCCATTACTTAATAACTGATTTGTTTCTCAAATCTCAAACCAATTTTTGACAGCTTTTCAGCCTTTTTGGTGCCATTTGATTTAGGCCTATCTGGAAAAGCAGGTACCCATTTGTGGTAAATGACATTATATATAGGTCATTAGTGTCCCTCAAGGGTTCTAGATTTATTTCTAGTGGCTTTAGGTGCTTGGGCTTGGGTGGGCGGCTTACCACATGTAAAATTTCACTAACTGTGACATCACCCTCCACTCTTGTATGGGTTTCCACTCCGCATGAAGGGACATAGGCCAAGGCAAAGTCCTTGTGGGGGGTTGATAGCTTCATGGCAGTCAATGAGGTTTGAGTGGCATGGCCTACAGCGTCAGGAAATCTTTCATAGAGGTCGTTGATCAGCTCCTGAGCGTTTATGCAGTCTCTGTGAAGTACTCAGCTGTTCACATTTTCATAATAGCCTTTCCAGGACACCAAATACTGGAGGCAATGTTGCGATAATCAAAAAGTGAGGTTGACATTAATCTAATGTTGGGGTTTACCATCTACTATCACTGGCTGGAGGTGGGAAGGCGCGGGACCCTCAAAGAGGGTCAGGAGGCCCTCATGAAGGGCGCTGAACACTTTGATAGAAGGAGATAGGTCAACTTGATAAGCATATGGGCAAGTTTCCTGATGATCTTGAAGGGACTCACATGCCTAAGGTCTTACTTATGGCAGGGATGCTTTAAATGTGGATTATTATCATTAACCATGTTCAAGTCACCTGGCTTGTACTCAGGACTTTCACGGCGCTTGAAGTCAGGATATTATTTGTAGATCCTCACAGAATTGATTAAATAAGTCTCAACTGTATGTTGGATGTCTCTGAGCTCTTTGGCTTGCTCATTGACATCAACAACTGTGGACTCTAGCCATGTACTCAGAATGAAACTGGGATTATACCATAGTTTGTGAAAAAGGGACGTGTCTGCTGAGGTATGAGTAAGGTTATTATAGGCAAATTGCGCAGTGGAAGGTGAGAGGCCCAAATTTTTTGTTCTGCGTTGTAATACCTACTCAAGAGTTGATCCAAACCTTGGTTAACCCTCTCTGTATGTCCTTATGACTGAGGGTGAAAGCCTGTGAAATTTCAGGGGCGGATCCCTAAAGTGAACAGTAAGGTTTCTAGAAACTGGGAAGTAAATTGAGGGTTTTGATCTCTGTTTATTCCCTCAGGAGGCCGTTTAGGCAAAGAATGTGGTCCATGAAGAGGCTATTAGTCTGGACAGAGGCGATTCTAGTATTACAAGGGACAAAATAAGCCATCTTGGTAAAATAGTTTACCACAACCATCACCGCATCATAACCCTGGGACAAGGGGTTTTCATGATGAAATTGATGGACACTAATGTTCAAGGGCCCTATGCGGCTTGCAGGGTGACAAGTAGGCCAGAACCCTTTGATGACTAGGTTAATACCAATTGCATATCAGAAAGGACTTTTCGAATTTGACCACATCAGTGGCGATGCCTTCCAGGTTTATGAGCGTCAGAACAACTTGAACGTCTTTTCATTGCCAGGATGGCCATCAGTGGGAGAGTCATGGGCTTTGAGGATCACCTTCTCTCATAAAGGTCCATGTGGTACCCACCACTTGCCCTGATGAAGGATGACCCATCCAGCAGCTGGTAGCCCTTATCTAGAGGTTCGCCATTTCTCTGGCAGGCTTAGTTGATCTTTAAACAGTCTGCAAACAAGGTCTGAGACAGCCTAACATGGGCAGGAATGTCAGTCTTTATTCCAAGGGCTCCATCATGAGCAGAGCGGGGGTCAGCAAGTAATCTCTCCTTCACCTGTTCCGTCTTAATTAACACTTGGATATTACAGGCATCAACTAGAGCTTGATATGGTGAAAAAGAAGGGTTCCAAGATAGGGCATTTGGCAATAGGTTCTGGATACACTTGATAAAGTCATATTGGAAGTTGAACACTGAAGGAACTTTCAAACACCTGTACTGGCAAGGCGTCAGCTTCTGTGGGCTCAGTAGTACATCAAAGCTTTGTGGTCAGTGCGTACATTAAAGGGCCACCTAGAGCCATTCATATGGTGGCGCCAGTGCTTTACTTCCTTAATAACAAGTAATTCCTTATAATAGATGGCGTAGTTAATCTGCGACAAGTAACATCCTTCTAAAAAATTAAGCAGTGGGATGCTTCACTCCGTCTTCACCTTCCTGCAGCTGAGCTGCTCACATTGAAAATTTGGAATCATCAGTTGTGAATATAAAGGGACATCTGGGGTCTACGTGTGATAGCACAGGGCTGGAAAAAAGTATGGACTTAATGGCGTGGAAAGTGGTGTTGCATTCTGTGGTCCAGATGAAATTTTTTTTCTTAGATGTTATGTAGAAAGGAGCAGCGACTTCAGAGAGATGAGGGGTGAACTTCTTGAGAAAGTCATAATTTCCAAGAAAGCTTCATAACTCTTTAAGAGATGAGGGAGTAGCCCAAGTGCGGATGGCTGCTTGCCTAATAGGGAAAATTATGTGGCCTTAGAAGAAGGTAATATTTCTTAATAACTCTACTTTGGTTTGAATGTTATTGCACTTGCTAGATTTGATAGTAAGGTTCACATGTGCTATCCGCTCCATGACAGCTAAAAAGTGGCGTAAGTGTGGCTATTAATCTATGAAGAATACCATTATGTCATCCATTTAGGCTATAGTGCAGGATCCCATAAGGTCTCAAAGGACAGCGTCAATGAATCTTTGAAAATAGGGGTGACGTTCTTTAAACTAAAAGGCATTACCCTGAACTGGTAGATGCATTTCCAGGTGCAAAAGGCAGTCAACCACTCCTGGTCTTCATTGATACAAATATAATTGAAGACATTTAGGAAATCCAGCTTGATGAACACTCTGACCTTTTCTACATAGTGTGCGATCTGTTGCTCCAATGGGAGTGGGTGAGGTCAGGTACTGTAACGTTTTCAAGGTTTCTATAGTCAACACAGGGGTGAAGGGAGCCATCTGATTTCTCCACAAACAGAAGAGGAGAACACACATGATAATCTTTTAAGGTTTGACCCTTGGAGAGCATTTCACCATTCCCAAACGTCCAAGCAGACCTCCTCACTCAAGTATAAGGGATAGATGGGAGAGGATATCTTGATGAGATCAATGGTCAGCTTGAACTTAAATTCATATTTGGTGTGCTCAGGAAGTTGGCGAGCCTTATAAGGATCAAACATGTCTTCATAACTCCTGATATACTTAGGTAGTATAAGTGTGGAAGTGGGGGTGAAGGTCGTTTTTTTAGCTAGGCCTACCTTGGGAGAGGAGCGCCCTCTCCTTGGTAATGCAAAAGCGCTTCCATCAAGGCATGGGATGGTAGCTGTAACTCCTCCTGGGAACTTTAGGTAATTAGTAGAGTCCATGAGATTGGTGAAGATGTTAAAGCGTTGCTATCAGTCTACATTTAGATAATGGGTATAGCAAAATTTTTTATTGCGGAGAAACTCTTTACAAAGTGCCCATCGCCTTCAACAAAGTGAGCAGGGACAATACTCTGTAGCTCTTGATAACTTGAGATGCCGCGCCCTTTAAAATTGGTCTACCCCTAAGGACAGGTCTAAGGCTTCCTCAAGCTCTTGGCAGATGAAGTATTCAGTAGAGCCAGTTTCTACCAAGTTGAGCGCTTGGAAGTCCTTTCCAGCAGAGGAGAAAGTAGTCATGAACAAGAAGTACGCATATGAAGATTTATTGTCTGAGAAGCCAAAAAAACAAGATAGCTCCAAGCCTAGCAGGGGGTATAAGAAGATCCGCATAGGATTCAACGTAGTAATATTTCACATTGCCAGTGAGTTGCCCACAGGACATGAAGGGAGTGGGATAACTTGATGCTCTATGCTCAACAGGAGGGAGATCTTTACTTCAGGAAATCACGCCATTAAGGGCAGCCAAACTCATGGAGGGGTCGGCCAAGATAAATTTGTCTTCAATAAACTTTTATTGGATACTCATCCGTTTCTTAATGAAGTCATCTAAGGAGGGTGACTATAATTTAATAGGAAAGAGTTGTTCCACCTGTCCAAAATGGGGGACAGGTTGGGTAAGGGACATAGGTTCTAAGATGGCAACAAAGGGCTCAGAGCTATAAGAAAGTGAATGCTCTTAATCAAATGAGATAGACTTACTAGCCTCTCTACTTTTGAGGACAAAATCAAGGGGTATCTATAAAGCGCAGCAATGAAGGGCTAGTGGTGAGAAGAAATCACCTATAATAGATGTTTCAGTCTCACCTGCTGGCAAGCTCATTGCCAATTCCAGATAGTACTGTAGCAACATTGTTGGGGGCTATCTGATGATCAGGTTGAAGGTGTTCATGAAAGATAGGCTCTCAACTGGATAGGTCACAATAGGATCTGAAACTTGACCAACGTCAGGTTTACCAAGATAGATTCCCTGAGAGTGCACAACTGAGATGTAGTTGTCAAGTTTTAAGATCTGAAATTCCATGTTACAATGACTTTGGCAGCGCAAATGCTGTGAGACAGCATGGATGTGAGGGTGGATTAGGTCCCAGATAAGGAGGAGTATTGTTTATCCTATATGCCAAGGGCAGCACCAGTATTGTCCAGGGACTTGTGGAGGAGGGCCATTTCCAACTGTATAAGAGATTCCAGACTTAATGCCTTTTCTTGGAACAGGCGCAAGTACTCAGAAGTAGTGAGGTCTCCTTGAGTTAGGTAGACAAAGGAGTTATAATCCTCAGAAGAAGAAGAAGAAACCACTTGGATTTTGATAAAGGCTTCCAAAATGTAGAGAGATACTAGGAGGGTTCTATTGGTCTCACTAAAGGCGAGTAACCTTTGGTGAGAACCCATGGAGATCTCAGAAAGAAGCAGTTAGAAGTAGAAAACGTCAGTTAGTTCCTTGCCTTGGGACTTATGAAGAGCCCTATGGTTAGAAAGCTTGTTAATAACTTTCTTTTAAAAAATTTTGGTCCCAGGAGGTTGATATTATTGGGTGGGTAATGGCAGGTACTGCACATTGTATAAGCTTCTTGAGTGAGGGAAGCCACGCAACACCCTCTACATTTTTTAAAGAAGGTAAACTTAAGTCCAAGAGGGATACAAAAGTATCAGCCTAGTGAACAGTTTCAAAAGGGGACAGCTCTGAGAGGGTTGGGCTAACCATAGAAACTCAACAAGAGAAGAAACGCACAAAAAATTTAGGATTTTTTCAAATAAAATCAAAAATGGAGCTCAGGAGGTTTTAGAGGGTAAAGAGCCAGTAAAAGGTGCAAAAAAGAGGGCAAATTGTCTGAGCAACAAGAAGCAACATTCCAGGTTATTTCCAGTGTGGTTCCATATATATTTTTGAAATATAACGCTTGTTAAACTGATAAAAATCATTGGAGAGAGAAGCCCCTGAGAGTTGAAGGAGTTTTTATAAGGACTATGGCATAATTAATATGATAAGACGTGATGTAATTGGCAAAATAGGTCGCAGCATAGGTGCTGGGTTTTCTTATGACAGGAGGGTCCAACCATAACCTTAAACTATTTTTATTTAACTGAGGCAAGCCAACCAGGGGACAGGCATTACCAAAAGAAAGAAATGACATGAAACCTGAACAGGGTCAACTTCATCAAAGAAAGATTTTCCACCTCTAGATCGGGACTCAAATTTTTCTGGCTACATCATGAGTAAGGTTTTTGTGTTATTAGACCTACTAACCGCCAATAGCTTCCTTTGGCTGGCACCCCAATTGATGTGCGAAGGGTGGGAATGAACCTGCAACCTTCAGGTTGGTAGCCATACACCCTTACTGACTCGCCTTCCACCCCCCATAACCTTAGACTAAGTATGGTCAAAGTGATATGATTTAACCACAGTTTGATAATATAAAATTTTTTAAAACCAGGGAAATACTAAAGGAAAATACCTAACCTTCATTTAAAAAATATTTTTATATTTGTGAAAAGTAAAAAACATTTCTCAGCTTTAATATCATTATAAGAGATAGTTTTCTGATAGTTTCAAAGAAATTAACTAAACCTAACCTGAGCCAAAAAAACGCCTTTCAGCAAGTTTAAAAAAAATCTTGTCTAAATTCCAATTACCTTGTATATGATATTTTCTGGAATTTTGAATTGATTTTTGCTATATTTTCAGCCGTTTTAGTGCCATTTGCTTTAGGCCTGACTGGAAAAGCAAGAGCACATTTTTAACAAATGACCTTAAAGAGGCCATTGGCGTCCCTCAAAGGGTTTCATCTATGATTCCAATGGCTTAAAATCCCTAGGATTGGGTGGGCAGTCTACACCAGGTAAAACGTCACTAAATTGTGGCAACTAGTAAAAAACAAGTCCCTTTTGAAATGGTAGTCTCCTTCTGATTTCTTATCAAAAACCCTAATTCCTATTAATGCAAAATAACTGATAACTTAGTACCACTAAGGATTTTCAGGTTAATTGTTAATTTTCTGAAAAGGCTTGGATGCTAAGGTTTACCTTTAAAAATTTCACTCCACCATATCAATTAGCTAATTAACATCAAGAAAATGGCATATGGTCAAAATAGTATTAATAAACCTATTAGCAATGAGTCTATGCCGCCATGGGACAAAGTAGTTTCTTTGAATTTATAAGTAAGATATGAGTACTAGGGCTGCTGAGCATGGTAATCAATATAGGTGATTTGAGAAATGCACCGGTGAGTATTAAAGGATTTAATCATCTTTAGCAAATACTTTAACTGGCGGAACTAATGCAAGACAATTATTAGTAAAAAACTAATAATTAATAACTAGATATATATGGCCTCAAATAAATAAATATTGAAAACATATATGAATTTTGGAGCTGAAGTGAGGTAATCCCTATTGACTTAATATTCTGAATTACCAATAGTAGTGGAAAATGAATAAACCTCTCTGTCTACATATTAATTAACTATAAAACCAAGTTAATTATCAAATTTTGAGATATTCAGAGCAGTCGCAGCATTATCCATTTGACCAAACATCAGGGAATAAAGATGAGTGGGGGTCAATTAAGTCATTGAGAGCTAGTGGCTGTTAGGCCAGAGCACTTCTGGTAGTTCTTCAGGATATTATCATACACCCAGTTAATGAGGTTAAATTTAACAAGATCCCTCAGAGTATAGGCATCGATGATATCTTCTCAGTGATCTCAATATGCTCTTTCCTTATGTTCTCCTGTTTTCTGGTCTATCTAACCCCATGGTAACCATAATATAAAAACAACTGCCCTACAGCAAAAATGGTAAGGCCTGTCAGCCTTTGTTATCTTGTTTACAAAGCTTTTTTTTTAAGCCAGCACATTAAAATACTTTGCTCTATAGCTGAATTAAAGTCTGTGTCAGCTTCTTCAAATATTTAGTGGAACTCATACTACCTTAATTAACCCAAAAATATAAAATTGGGGGAATTGAAGGATTCTTCTAATAAAATAACTGGAACAGATAACACTCTGTGGAGGAGTGAAAGGATATAGTATAAATAAAAATGGCAGAGGACAGGAACTGATTCCATCTGGAGGGCTTGCAGTGTAAGCTTCACAGAATGCTCACCAGAGTTCTTTTACCTGTTATATGAGGTCATTAGTTTCAGGGTGATAGGATGTGAATAATATTCCTCAAATACCTATCAAGTCATTAAGCTTAGGCATAATATGGGACATGGAATTAGTTCTGTTATTTTTTAAAAAATTAGGTACATCCATGCTAATGGTTAATATTTTCCAGGATAAACTTAGCAGGTCATCAAGGTGCCACAGTTCTTAATGACTTTGGCCTCCACCCAATTTTTGGAGTGATTCATAGCTACTATGGTATACTTAAATTGCTCATAAATACTGGGCATGGGTCCAAAAACATCGATATAGTGTTGTGCTAAGTGATATTAGTTTTATCTAACTGATATGAAGTGCCTTCCAGTAAAGAGCTTTGACTTGACACTCTTTACATCAGTTAATGGTTTCATGAATATCAAAAAGAATTGATTCCCTGATAGTACTGTTGGTTCAACTGTTCAATCATCTTATTGAATCTCTCTACCCCATTGCTAATGAGCCATGATAATTTAAGTCAGTTTTCTTTGACAGCATTGAAAATAAAAAAAATTTGTATATCAAAGATATTATAAAACTTCTCATTTTTTACAATGGTTTTTCTTCTCAGATTGTCTAGGTACGTTGAACCTCCACTGATTTTTTCATACTGTTGAGATAGCATTTTATCAGGTAATTCATTGGCTGATTGTCCAATAAGGCCACTGTGTGAAGCCAAGGCAAACAATTAGTGTTTTGATGTTTTACATCAGGGTGAAGCTGGATTATATAAAGGGATCTTGGTTTTCAAGCCCATTGAAACAGCCGCCCTTCCACTCTTTAAGTTTTATAGGCAGCGCAGGGAGGCATGGTCAGTTACTACTGTGAAGTGCACCCTGTGGACGTATACCTGGAAATCATTACACATGTAGATGATGATCAGACTTAATTTTTCCATCACAGTATGGTTTTTTCATGCATGTTCAAAGTTTGGTTACAATATGCCAATGGGTGCTCAATACCTTCATTATCAATTTAGTAATACCAGCGCATCAACGGCGGCAATGGATGCATCCATATGAACAATGAATAGATTACTGAAGTTAGGATATATGGTTGTTAGCGATTTGGTGAGGCAAAGCCTCAACTTTTCAAGCCCTATCTACAGTTTCTTGTGCATCCAAATCGTTAGTTCATTTTTAAAAAATGAGATAAAGGCTCTGTGATTTTACTAAAATTCTTGACAAACAGGAAGTAGTATCCATTCATTCTAAGTAATATCTGATTATTGCACTTGCTACTTGGCTGGATTCGTTTTTGATGGTCTCAATATTAACTGGCTGGGACAGTAAGCCTTGCTTTTATAATTTCAAACACCATATTAAAGGCTTTGTGGAAGAAGTTGCACTTAAAAGGCTTGATTTTAAGATCAACCTTGAGAAGGCTGCAGAAAAACATCCTCCGGGTGTTGAAAATTCTCAGTAGATGTACTGGTAAATAAGTATATATCATCCAGATACACTAACACAAAAAATTTTAGAACCCTCGGTATGGTACTATAGCATGCTGAACCATTTCTGGGTGTTACATAGCCCTTGTGGAATATTTGTGAGTTGGTATAGATCCTAGCCAGTAATCAAAGCGCACTTCTAATGTTCCCCTTTTGTCAGTTTAATCTGCTAATATCCAGAAATTAAATCTATGTTATTAAAATTATTGTGCACCGCCTAAGCGGTCTATTGCATCAACAATATGTGTTAAGTGATTTAAATCTTTCTTGTAGTATTTAGAGCTTATACTAACATTTTACCTATCAATTAGATCCCATATTCTAAAAATAGTCAATACTGGGGAGTTCTAAAGAGTCTTAGAGTGCACTAACATCCCCATGTTGCACCAGCTAATTAATTTCTTTATTTGCATCTTTATCAGCCACTTTTAAACATCTAAAAGGACTCAAGCAAATTTGCAGACGGTTTTCAGTATTTATTATGGAGTTACAAAACTTGTGTACATCCTATATCAAAGTTATTTTTGGGAAAATAAACATATACTTATCATTACGGGACAGCACTTGGTCCTTTTAATCTTCAGTTAACCCAGAGATTTGTTTGTGAGTGACTAGCAAACAAACAGAATGACCTTCATTGCTGTCCATCCCAAGTTGATCCAGATTTCCAAATTATGGATGTAGAGTACTTCTTTTACTGGTTATATCTGCACAAAAGTGACAACTTGATGTCACTTAATCTGAAGAGGGTCAAATATAAATTAGCTGAAAGTACGTCTACTTTGCATGGCAGGAAGAATAACTCAGGCACATCAACAGGTATCAATTTAGAATGAAATTGGCGGGACAATCTTGCCATATACCCTCAAGGATATCTAGCTTAAATTTAGTCCCCATTAAGATAGGATGGCCCCTGTCATGGTAATAGGAGCGCAGGAGGTTACAAGTGTAAAGATGCTAGGTAAAAGTGCCAAAAGAATGCAAAATGCCCAAGAATGAGAAAGCAAAGTCCCAAGTTTTCTAATTTTAATTTTCAACTAAATTTTTGTTGCAAAACTTAGGCCAAACTGAAGAAAACTATAAAAGAAAAGATTCCCTGAGAGTTGAAGAAGTTTGGGTAGATACTACGGTGGAAAGCAGCGAAATATGACGTGGTAGGCTTGGCAGATTAGGCCGCGTCATGAGGGGCAGTTTTGCGCCAAAGGGGATTGTCATACCAGAGCTTGAAGCAGAGTCTGGCCATTGCGTTAGGGTTTAACAAGTGTTTTATTAATAAAATGCACTTAAAAGTAGGGGAAAACTTAAGAAAATTATCCCAAAAATCTAACTGAATTTATCTTTTTTTAGTACTAGATGGTCCCATAACTGAATATATCTTTGTATATGAAAAAAGCAAGAGCCTTTATCAGCTTGGGCGTGGACATAAAGGTATGTTTTAAGTAGTTTTATAACGATTAATGGAACCCAATCTGTGCTGGAAAATCTTAGCATCTTAGAAAATTCAAATTTCATATATTTTAGCCAAAATTCATAACTTCATATCAGCTTATTTTACAGATTTTGAGTTGACCTTTGTCAGATTTACTTCATCTAGGGTGCTTTTTTCTCAGACCTAATTATCAAAGCCAGAACCCGTTTGTGGTCAATAACCATAGAGAGGTCATTGGTTTTCCTCAAGGGTTCTGGCATTGAATCCAGGGCTTCTTGTGCTTGGCTTTAGTAGGGCGGTCTACTCCAGGTAAAATGTCAATAACTGTGAAAGCCTCATAATAGTTAGTTTTGATTAGCCCTCAACGGAATGCTTCATATTCCATAATTTGGTTGTAGAGTTACCAAATACAGCCACATTCCATTTTAACCAATTGTCACTATGCCAACTTTATATGCAAGATTATATTTTCAGATTATGAGGCTCAGGGTCCTTATTTTCTGATTGTGTGTAAAGAAGAAGGGGTTGTCCAAGTAAGTCAAAAAATTCTCTTAAAATCAGCTTAATTCCATGATTTTTTAAATAAAAAGTCCAAATGATAAAGTTGTAATTTTGGTTAGGTAGTACTATTGTAAGAGCTAATTTGCTTGTGAGCCAAAATGCAGTGGCAGTGCACTATATGCTCCAAAAAGGTTGTCAATTGTGGCCCACAGTATCACAGACTTTTCTTGTGGTCAATATCTGGTGCAAAGCCACGTTTCTTTACTAATTTAATAGACATAGTATCAATCGGTGTTGTATTGTCCACAATAGCTCTTACTTTAAGCTTAATACCTGTGATATCAAAATAGGTGCATTCCATGTAACAGGCATTAACCGCATTCACTAAATTGACAACAAGAGTAACAGCTTGACCTAAATAAGATTGTAGGTTATCAAAAAATAGTGGAATTGATTTTTGTAAAGCATTAATAGGTTGGTCACCTGGCCCCCATATAACCTAGGCATCACCAGAGGTGACTAGAAGCTTTTGTTGTTCCAGCTTTTAAACTTAAAGCTTTGATTCTATCTTTCCTGTAATTACCTGTTTTGTGTCATTGGTAAGTAAGCGATAGCAGCTTCCTCATCAGCTTTGATTACTGGGAAAAAAGCCAATGGTGACAAAGAAGTAATCGCTACTATGTTATTAATGAGTACCAAAGGGGAACCCTAACGCAAAGCGCTATAGTTTTCCAGTGGCCCTTTGTTTGTTGTGGAAGGAAAGTCAATCTTTAATTTTTTGGAATTATACAAAAGTTGGTAAAAGTAGAAGATCCCTTCTCTACTCAGCCTTGTTTTTTCTCAATTCCTCAGTTTCAGAGTACACAACTTAAACCTGAGCCTCCACAATCATAGCAGGTCAGTGCTTTCCATAGTGCCCTAAATTTTCACATGTGTGAAAAGTTAAATAACTAACATCCAATAACCCAAAGTTAGGCCTTTAAGGCAAAATAAAGTATTGCTTCAGGAATATAGGCCCTCTATCTTCTTTGTTAAACTTATTCTGAATGGGGTTGTGTGCTTCAAAAAGTTATGGTGCTCCGGAAAAGATGTTAATTATTTAATTAATATTATGTTCCTCAATTTACATTGGTCATAATACCTAGTATAGTTCTTTATAGGGCTCACTGGCATGGGGAAGAGTAATCTGGGCGCCAAACTTTTCACTTTTAGCCTATATAGAATTTGAGACTCATGGTAAAAGTTTTTGACAAAAGTGCAACAGACTCATCATTGTTAAAGGAAATAAGAAACAACACCTTCTACATTGTCATCTGTTCTGCTACAACAAACTCCTGTACAATGAGTTCTGTGGCATTGCAGTAAGTCATACTGATTTCACAGATTTTAGACATTACCACCTCCTGACTTTTCAGAATCTAAGGAATTATTATGGTTGCTGACAGAGTTCTCAGGAGCACCCCATATGCTTATTTCTTACAGGGTAAAAAGTTAGTACAGTTCCGTTTTTGTCAAACCTGTGTAAGTCAATTGAGTTAACTAGAAATTTACGCATATTCTACAGGCCCATGAAGGCTGTGATGAAGCCAATAAACTCTTGGTTTTTCTTAACACAGAGCAGAAACAAAGAGACCTTAGGCCAGCTGAGCGGCTTGATTTATAGCAGTCTGATTAAGGAAAGAGGACATCGCTGACCTAGCAGAAATTTTTGTAGAAGGTGGTGACAAAAGGGAATTACCATCTGAGAGCAAAGGAATAGCAGTGTGCTTTAAAAATTATTAGGTGGGATAGTAGTATTGATTATAGGCAGGTGCTCAGCCAGCGCCTCATCTCTGTTGGCATAAGATGCCAACATAGCACCATTTTGGATATCAACCCTTTTATTTGATGAATTAATTGATTCAAGGCCTTAGCTATCGTTAATGCTACCATCCATAAACTCTCAGAAGAGTTGATACAAAAAACTAGAAAAGTTGTAGCGCTCCATCATGAATTGTTGCTTACCCTGCTCTTAATTCTGTTAAAAAGTATTGAACTTATAAAAATGTTTTCTGCCTTAGGCATAAACTAACTTATGCATTCAGTTAACTCTTATTCCTGGTCAATGTTAGACTGAGCAAGTTTAGTCACATTTGATCAATTTTGTCAAGAAAAGATTGGTAGTCACCCATATTTCTTCAGGATTAAAAACATGGCAGCTTTGGTTCAACCAGGACTCAAAAGGATGACTAGTATAGCCAATCATTTTGTCACACAGTTGACAAAGAGGTTGAAGATACTTATGCTGGGCCTCAGGATGACTGCTTCAGCATCCATAGGCTTTGGTAAATCATCAGACAACAAATCTACAACGTAACTTATAAGCATAACGTTGGTAAAGGTAGAGGAATGTGCCACCTGTAGTGAGCGCAAAAAAATAAAATTAACACTTAGGCCTCAAATCCTAATGACACAGGTTAATAAGCACCAAATTATCAAGGTACTATTTAAAGACAGTAATCTTGGGAAAACTCATATAAATAAACTTAATTTTTGAAATTAGGTTTTTACTAAAATAGAACTATAAACACACTGTAATTTCAACTACTGACAATGTCTTAAAGGCTTATAGTATAAAGTCTTTTCTATTCATCTTCCATAATACTTTAAAAACAATTTTTCTCTAAAATGGCAGTCTCTTTATGGGAGCCTACTTAAGATCCCTAGTTCATATTGGTAAAAACATTTGATAACTCAGTAGCACTGAGGAATTTCAGGTTAATATGCATAATGGTTGGAAAAGTTAGAGATGTTAAGGTTTTGGCCTTGGGGAGATTAACTCCACCATATAAATTAGCCAATTACATCACGCACAAGAGGATGGCCAGAATTTTGTAATAAACTTATTAGCAATGAGTTTACGCTGGCGCAGAAGAAAGTATTGATAATATGAAAGTATAATTAGGATACAAGTAATTGGGCCGCTGAGTGAGGTAATCTTATTAGTAATTTGTAACTTCACTGTCTGGAATCAAAAAAAATTAGTATATTAAAATACTACTATAAATTGGTAGCGCCAATGCAAGGTAGTCAATGGTAATTTATTACTAGCGGTTATTAACTACATATGAAAATGTGGGCGCCAGAGAAAGGTAATCATAGCAACTTGATACTTAGAATCACTAAGAGTAGTGGAAAATAAATCATACCCTCTGTCTACAATTTAAATTTATTTGAGGTATGCTGACCAGGGGACGGACATTACTGAAGCTTGAAGAACTAAGAAACAAACTAATGGACTTATCCAAACATAATGATTGACTGCCCAAAACGAGCTGGTGAAGCACAACCAAACAAGAATATAATCAACCAGGTGGGACAGCGACGAGTCACTCAACCCACCACGGTGGAAGGGTAAGGGGGATTGGATGGCTCATACTTGGGATTGGAGCCCTCCTCATAGGCAAGAGTGCAGGCCAAGGTGGAGAACAATGGTGTGGGGTGATCAGCGACATGGGGAACGAGTTGGCTGATGGTTGGCTGGTTGTCAAAATTACCTGCATCAAAAATTGCACCTAGTAATTGGAAAATCAGGTCTCCACATGAAGGTGGATGGAAGGAAACTAGGATAATAAAGCTATGGTGGCGTGGGTGGTTTTTGTCTTGGCCTGCAAAGTGATAGCAACTTTCTGGATAGTGGCATTTGCTTGTTTGTGGAGGTTTAGGAGGGCATGTTTGCCCTGTGGGGCTATGGTTAGAGCAATAATGGGAGGAAGGAGAGCCTTGGCAAGTATCACTGTTGATGAATCAACTATCTCACAGATGGCAGTATTATCTGGGTTTTCAGCTGCAGCAATAGCGAGCTGGTGGTCAGAGCAGAACATAGAAGCGTTCAGCCAGGGGGCATAAAAATGCCGAGGGATCTGAATGGGGTGCTGAAAGATCTAAATTCTTTGATTTGGGTTCTCAAGTCTTCAATTACATTGCCCATTTCATCAGTTTCATCCAATGAAGACCATGGGTTCAAGTCAAAGTGGAATTTGGGGTTATTGAATTAATGGCTATGGCTGGTGGTTGAAGAATAACATGGGATTGAACTGTTGTCCAAGACAATTCCTGATTGGTTGAGGCGCAGGTGGCACTGGACTGAGGAGGAGGCTGATTGAAAGTTGCAGGCACCCTAGTGGCATCAGGCTTTGGGGAAGGGGGGAGGATTGTACCCCATACCAGAAAGGCAGTGGGGTGTGTGTCCAATTGGGGGGCCAGATGGTGACAACACAGGTCTGGCGGAAGCATTGAGAGAGGGGAATTTATGCTTTGAGTGATTTAACTCAAATCAGGATGGGCAGGTGGTCCGCCCGCCCTTGACGCAGGCCCAGAATGGGTAGTTGGTGGTCAGAGGGAATGATGGCACATTGGGGAATTGACAAAGCAATATTATTGAAATTTGGGCTAATAATGGTGAATGCCTGAGGCCCAGTGAGGCGAGCGGCCCCATTGGGGACCACAAATTAAAGGATGGGGTTGGATCCAAATGTGGCCAAACCTTCCATTGTCCTTATGGAAACCACAGGAGGAAGGTGAGTGGGAAATCCCGCGAACTGAGCTACCATAGTGGTGTCAGTGGGGAGCCAGGTGCGTGTTGTGGGGGTAGGGGTGCCCTGGAAAACCAGGGGTATGGTGGCTGCAGTGGCGGCGTCAGCTTCACAGGTAAAGCCTAGATCAAAATACCCCTTATATGGGCAGAATTCTATAAAACTAGCTGGCTGCATCACCACCTGGGATAAGTTGATAATTAATTTCTTTGCATATGGGAATAATTTCCCATACTCAACCTGAAGGCCAAAATGCAGCTGGGATTGGGGGAGAACGAGTGGCTGTGAGGCACTGCCTGAGCACATTCCAGGTGGATGGTAAGATCTTTGGGCGGAATGAACTGACCCAATAATTTAGTTGGACTGAATGAACTAGTCCAAGCGCATTTTCCCACTGGATGGAAAATTCAAGGTGGGGTTTTGCCGATGCCTCACATGGGAGCAGCTGGCGGAGAATCTTAGGTTTTCAGGGAGCAAGTAGAGGAAGTAGGCATAGGATAGTTAGACTGTTTTTACTTCTTTTTAATTACAATTGCTCAAAAGTTACTTCAAGAAGAAAGAAATTTTTCCCTCTGTCCATAATTTAGTTAACTATAAAAATAATAATTATATAGGCATAAAGTTGGCTAGTTATACTAATTGCAACAACATCTTTAAAATTAATGATTCTGAAGTTAATCTATTAAATTAACAAGTTATTATTAAGACTTAACAAGCTAACTTCTTATTCAGTATAGAAACCTAGGCTCAACTGCCTCCTGGTTATTACAATGCACTATCTAGATAAAATCTAGTTTATCCTAAGTTTTGCCTTAGAACCCAAGCTACATGTTTTACCAATTTATCAATTCATTGTCCAAATCCTTAACCCTGAAATGCAATCTGCTGGTCAAACTACAATTTTAATTCTATGTGCTAGTTCTATTAATAGATAGTTGCCCTTGTTAGAAATTTAAGAATCTTATTTATAGCTAAGAATGCTGAGAAAGAGTGGCCATATGTGTTACACTACAAAACAATGTGTTGAACAATACCAAATCCACTTAAGATGGCTCAAATCTATTAATCTAGTTCAAGTGCCAGCCTTAGGAAACCACTTTTATAGACCTAAAATGGCATTGGGGCAAAAATTAAATTCCCTATATATGTTTGGATTTAACCTTAGGTGAAGTAATTCTATTTGTGTATGAATGGCTGAGAATACAAGAGTATGCTTCTGGTTTTAAATATGACAATTTGAATAAATATTGTACCACTCAGTATATCAAACTAAATTAGAGTCCAGCTGCTGATACAATATTATAACTGATATAATGGATTAATGTTATAATTGACATGTATTAGATTATTAAATCAGAAGAACCGTCAAATCTAGGGTTATGCAATTTTAGCCAATTAATAATATTGAAAATGAACATGACATGTACCCTTATATACATATCTCTTCTTATAAGTCAATGAAAAGGTCAACGCCCTAATTAGGCAGTCACATAGATTCATAAATAAAAAGTGTTACTTTTAATCCGTTTTATATACTTTTATATATGTGCGTAGTATATATAAACCATTATTATAAGTTTTAGAAAAATTGAATTTTATTCATTTCTTTAGTTTATAATAGCAGTTCAAATCCAGAGGCACCTTATTAATTTTATATAATAGTTACACATATATTCCTACATAGACAAAGGCTACATTTATCAGAACAAGTGTGGTCTCCTTTAATCCCAATTACTTGGGCAGTTGCAAGTATACACCTACCAGCAATTTTATTTATAACTTCCTGGGATTAGCACTTGCAAACTACAAAAAATCCAATGGGTCTTTGTCATACTCATATATCAACAGTTGCTTTTATTAACTTGATTGTTTGGCCTCAAGATTTCACTACCAATCACTAATAATAAAATTTATATATAATGACATGAAAGCAATAGGCTGTATATCAAAGTAGTAAGCAAAGCATTAAAAAGGTCATAGCTTAAGGCAAGATGTGCACAAACAACTTATAGAACTTCAAGCTATTTTATCTTAACTTTTAATGCAGTGGTGCAATAAGTTTTGCCACAAAAAAACTTTATAACAATTAATAATTTTTTCAGTGCAGATATATAAAATAAGGTAAAGTGACAAATCATTTATAAGGTTCAAGGTGTTATATAGGTAGCTATGATATCTTAGAGGAGTTATTATTTGAAGTTCTTAATTTATTGATCTTTAATTTGCTAAATGTAAATTGTATATATGTTTTTTTGCTTTATAGCAAATATTAAACTATATTCTTAGGTCCATTGCTATTCTGCAAAAAGAGACAAAGTTAAGTATTCTAATCAAGTCTTAAAGTTTCAAAGAATGATAATATTATCTCCCAAGTAGTAATTTTTTGAAATATCTTTATTTAATAAATACCATGTTCTTTAATATAATTTAGATTGCAATATCAACTACTTTCTATAGATTATCAAGAAATAAAAGGTGGTGATTTTCTATACTAGTAACAAAATTTAACTTAGATGCTGGGTAGGCTAGATAACAGCCTGTTACTCTTTCCTTTTCTATGCCTTTAACCTGCAAGTGGCTACCTTTCACACATGTTCAACCACTTATAGGTATACTTTTAAGATGGCAAAGAAAATATGCACCTTGTTGTCAGTCCTATGTAACTCAGTTGTCACTTCAGCATGTTCTAATGCACTAACTCCTCTCCCTTTCTCAATGTCAACTCCCTCCCCTCCCCTCACATCAGGTCCCTAGTAGCCAAGGCATAGTACAATGAACATCATTGAATCCCTCCGTTGTAAAATCAACCTTGGGCTCCACTAGTGTGCCAGGCCAACCAGTATGAAGACTGGTGGCCCTTTGCTGTTTTTCCTTCATTGGCTTACCAACCTCTAAAAGTCCTGCGTCCAACCCACCAACTAACCACCAACAGCTTTGCCTTTAGCCCCAGGTGTCCTTGGCGTGTGCCCCGGCAAGTCCTGCCCCCTTCCTGGGCAGCTCAGGCACTTCTGCGCTGCCCCACCCTTGTGACCCTTCACCAACCCATCTGGGCTTGCCCCAGCAAGTCCTTCCCCCTTACTGGGCGGCTATGGCACTCCTGCTCTTCACCCTGCAAGGTTGGCAGCCAATCAGCGCATCCGCTTGTAGCCAGTGGCCAGGTTCCCACTGATCCCTCATAAGGAGGGGGCATGAGAGCTGGCAGCACCAGCCACTCTAGGAGTGATCACCCACACCTATCAGGGATCTCTTATCCTATCTACTCCTACTCTAGCTGCTCTGAGCTACTATCATATAAAAGTACAATTGGTGCAAGAAAGATGTTTATCAAGAGGAATGAACGAATATTTATACTACTTTCAGGGCTACTGCGCCCAAGTACTCCTTGGCCAATCAAATACCAGAAAACCCATCACCTCTTGATTCCAAAACTCTATCAGATTGTAGACTCATTAATAATTTATAGCAATTCCCTCCAGATCGCTCATCTGATCACCAAATATTAAATCAGAAAAATCCATCCTCAGCATAAGTCACCGGCCTATAGTATATAAATTTGTATTATTTAGAACTTTGAGCATCCTTGGCATGAGTCGCCGGTGCTCCAAATTAGTCAGTGGAACCATTTTCAAACGATTAATAATGGATTTATTGGCTTTCCGCTGGAAACTCCCACAAAAATCTTCAGATGGCATTTTGGCAGTGAACACAGATTCCACCAAACTTAAACTCAATTAAATATATATATATCATTAAATAGTATTGAACTAGGCAATTAGCCAGCAATTATGAACGACTAACCAAAGCCCCAAATTAGATACTTTTGGAAGGATCCATCTGGTTAAATTCCCAACATTGCCCTCCACTTAACCAGGTGGTATCCTTTAGTGTGACCCACCCTGATGGTGGGTCAAGACCTCCCAGCGCCCTCCTGAAGGAGCGCAGGTTTCTCAGTAGCTTTCGCCAATCTGTAACCAAACCTCCAACTACTCAAGCAGCCCACTAGCAAAACCCCCTGTAGTGAGCACCACTGTTGTAAAATTAGAAGAATTTTTAAGATATGCCTTAAGAGCTTTTTGAACAGGGTTCAGCCCACTGAGAAATAGGACCAACAATATGATGATTGTTGTTCTTGAAACAACAAATTAAACTTTTTAATAAATATGGAGCACTTGCTCCGCCACACTTTTTTATTAATATAATAAATTCAGCAGATCCTCGCTGTTCCAATTACTCTAAACTACTAACAACCTTCTTCTCTTAATCATCTCATCTCGCCTACATTGTAGCAACTTCAGATGATACCACTTCCATGGCTTAGTAATTTAATTCGCTGTATCACATTGGTTCCAGCAACTCTTCATTCATTAATTTCATGATCGCCTAATTCAAAAGCGATTTCCCAATAACCCAATATCACCTCATCTTGAGGCGCTCAAATAATCATTACTCATATGAAACATGGGGTTCCTATACATTATTCCATGATGACAAAGGGCTTATCATCCGATCATATCAGAATTGCAACAACCCCTTTTGGTTGGGACCAACTAGTACAAATTAGATTGATAGTAGACTCCACAAAAATCTTAATGACTTAGCAAAGTGTCGATATAAGGGGTACTATGCTAGCAGAGTATTTAAAAATGTATTTTCATAAAATAAACTGACATCTAAAATAAGCGCTTATGATATACACAGATTTTTATGTAAAAAAGACGCTAAAATCCCTATCATATTTTACCAAGGCCTCCTTTTAAGCCCTTAGCTGGATGACATGCTATATAAAAGCTATAGTGTCATGTATTCTGGTTAGTGTCTCTAGTAATATTGGCTCATGCAAGAATGATAAGTTCAAAAACTAAGATAGAAAAAAAGCAAAGTTTGAAATTAATATATACAGATGGCGTTAATAGAGTTGAGCCTTGTACACCCCAAATATGACTCTACAGCTTCCAGACCTTTATTTACTTAGTGTTTAAATGATAGGACTTCTTGGTATGATTTTTGTAATATCAGAAACATTTCATAAGTTTCAGAACACGCTGAGCTGCCACAATCAAGGTATGTAAAATTCATATATAGTAGACTACTCAAAGTTGGGCATACTTAATTCTAAAGAGATTTTGTTTCTATCTTTACCATAAAGGACCAAAGGCTTATTAAAGAAAAGATGAGTTACCAGACATCAAGCACATCAATCTTAAGAGTTTCTGGTGTTAATTTCCATAAGTGTCTTGTCTGATTGATAATTACCTGGGTTTCAGTCATACTAAGAAGATTATTGGTCAAGCAGCCCATCAAAAACTTAACAAGCAATTCTACTATAGAAATTTGGCAGATACTTGGTTTATTGCGTTGATAAATTGAATAATAGTCACTCTAAAACTTTGATGTAAAATCTTAATAGATCCAATCCAAGTCCTTGAATCCTTAGGCTAAAACATTTATTAGCTGAGTTAATGGAACCTCAGTATGTGAAGCAATGTTTCCACCAGAGATTCTTAAAAAACGGAAAAATGTCTAATACCCTTAAAGGGTACAAATCAAGACTTTCCTGAAGATCAACTTGCTAATACAAAGTCTTATTTAATTGGGTTGTTTAAAGCTCAAAGTCGCCTATAAAGTTAGGCTACAGAGTCATTTACAAATCTAGATGTAATATTTGTTGATATTTGCAATCAGATAATATCCTTTTGATCAAAAACGGTGGTTGTGTTTTAGTTATGTCAGGCCCTTGCTGAATAATTTAACCTAAAGTTCAACATGCTTTGACTTTTAGAGATTTTAGTCCCTAATTCAGCTCTTCAAAATGAGCTCTTTCAATGATTTCAGTGATTTCTGTCCTGATTAAGCTCTTTGTTCAGTCAAAGTTAGCTCTTGTAATGTCCAGTGGATTTCAGAAGCATTGGGCTAAATCATGAGTATATTTTGTGTTCCAATTTATTAAACTAATGACAAGGTAAGTCAAAAATTTATATTGAGTTTAATAAAATTGACTGGCATATTGATACTGAGGATGATTTATAGGCTATAATCTATAATTAGGTATTTATTAGGTGTGACTGGCGATCTATTCCAAGGATAGTAAATTAATGATTACTATCAGTTTAATGCTGAGATTTTCCATTAGGGGTGTTATCTCGTGGTTTCTGGCAGGTTTTGCCAATGCTAATTAATAAGCGATCATATAATTTTCAGTTATTGCCTTAGTATGTATACCTGAATTCCTATTTATTTAAATATATTTCGTTTGCCTATCATTTATTAAGTTGCCTTTGACACCTAGTGGGTTAAAAGTATGCTTTAGAGTCCCTGAGGATAGATGCCAGGTGACAGCATCTTAGGATTGGTCAGCGCCACCACTCCCATGCCTGAAGCTACTTGGAAATCCCATGTAAACTTACCAACTGGCTACTTAACAAGAAACTATAGGTTAGAGTACCAAGTATAGTATTGCAAGGGTTAGGGCTGGTTCACAGTGGGATAGGGTGTAGGACACAACATACTAATGTTGTTAATCCTCTCATGATTTGTTGGTATTCTGGTTGGGGAGTTGCTGCTTTAAACAGGTAATGAAAGGTAGCCAATGATGGCAAAGGAGCAAGAATTGGCAGTCATCATACTGTTGGCCTGGTACACTTGCAGAGCACCTGAGGATGCAGATTGTAAAAATTTGCAACATGGTGCTCACTACATGGATGCTCTGTGGTGTGCTGCTTGACTAACCAGAGGCATGTGTTAAGTTGTAGGGGTGGTGAAATGCCATTGTTTGTTTTTTATGATGCTGTTTGGTAATGAGAGGTGGTACCAGTGACCTCTTCACCAGATCATTGATGATTCAAGTTGTTATCTGAGAATCTTAGCTTCTGGCACCATTGCCACATTAAAATATATAATCTGGTTATGCAGAGGGAGATGTTGAGATTTCTAAGCAGATATATTTTATAATCAATCCTAATGGTTGGGTTTTAACATATGTCATGCACCCTAGCCAACTAATTTACTTAAAATTTAACATTTATAGACTTTTGGAGATTTCAGTCCCAATTAGGCTCTTCAAAATAAAATCTTTGATGATTTAAGTGAGTTCTGTCCTGATTCAGCTCTACATTCAGTTTAAATTATCTCCAATGTCTGATGGGTTTCATAATCATTGTGCCAAATCACCAATAGCTTTTTGTGTTCCAATTTACTGACAATTGATGCCAAGAATAAATCAATAATCTGTATTAAGTCTTAGCAGGATTGACCAACGGATTGATGCAAGGGATAATTGATGGTTTTATAACTTATAAGTAAGTATTTATTAGGGTTGAAAAGAGATTTGTGCCAAGGAAGTTGATATGGTTATTGGCAATTGATGCTAAGGTTTTCCATTGGGGTGGCATTTGTGTTTACTGGCAGGTTTTGACAATGTTAATTGATAGGAGATGCTCAGAATTTTCCCACGTTACCCAGCTTCAATATTTATGATTCATCTGCTTGTCCACTGGGGGATTCATCCCGCTTGTGGATGTTGGTTATCAATTTTATATATGATAGCTATTATTTGGAGAGATATTCGTAGCAAATATCTATTGATCTAACAGATTATAAATTGCTGGATTGATAAGTGTTTCATATGAGATGATCCCTGACGATAAACAAGTGAGTAGGGAGTCAATTTCATTATTGATAACTTAATTAGCTTTTAGGAGTTGGTCAGGTTTAGTTACTGATCAGCCAAGGGTTTTATGAGTTGCTGATGAGTAATGCCGCTTGTAGTACATCAACTTTGAGTTGATCTTTTGTGGATCACAGCCTGTTTATATGGGTAAGAGTTAATTACCAAAGCAGGTTGTTATAAATAGGGGTAATTTGATAGGAGTTGAGTGAAGACGTTGGGACACATTCTTTGTTAAAACTCAGAACTGGTAGCGGTTTAAGTAGGGGAGAGAACCTGATTAATTTTATGAAAATCATCATTTCATGAGACCCTGGAGAGTTAATTCATTGGAAACAGCTGCAGTTCTCAATTGGGGCTTCAACTACAGGTTGAGCAACAAATTTCCTTTAAATTCTTCTTGTGTTTTTTATAATAAAGCAGTTAAGAAAAGATCCATAGATGGGAATCTTATTCTGTTATTGTCTAACCTGGGGGGCTACAGGCATTAAGGAATTAATTGGTGGAGTTGACTGAGAGCCTTGTATGGCAGGTTGCCATGACAGACATTGGTTTATGTCTCCAGTACCTTGAAGTGAGTTGGAATATCACTTGGGTGCAAGAATATACCTGATTAAGGTTGAAATCAATTATGAATAAAACTGGCGGCTAAATGTTGTCCAACATTAGCGCTCCTTTGTTTCTTTTTTAAATCATCCTGTAATTGTAGAAATGTACTTGATTAAGGGGAATTATATATAGAGATGATGATTGCTAACTGTTGTCACAAATAAGCAATTCTCTATGTGTTACAATAACTCACATTATTTTGTACCCTTTTTTATAGTATCCCTTTATGTTTTATAAGTAAAAGATAAGAAAAGTTTAGTAAAGTTTTATCATTTAAGCTGTTTGCTCTTGTGATTAGAGTTGGAAGGACAAGAAGTTCCTTTGTATATATTATTGTAATTTCCGCAGACTCTGCGTGACAAGAAAGAATAAGAGCCACTGAACCTAATACCGTGGTAAGTTCTACAGAAGTGATGGCAAGAACCTCTGAACCAAGCGAAGTTAAGTTCTACTAAAGAGGGAAGAGACCCCTAAAGATTTTCCAGAATACCATTCAAGATTAGGAAAAGCATCAGGTTGGCGTTGGCCTCAAACTATGGCTATCAGAAGCTCAAGTAAAGTTTTAGTCTTCATACTATTACTGCCCATTATAAATATTATCAACAAGTTAAACAATTCACATACAAGGAAACTTTGCGGTTAAACAAAAGAACTAAAGAAATTTATTATCTGATAAGAGGAAACGGTTCATGAGGAATTAACAATTGGTGCTCAATTATGTTACTACCAGTTCCCAGTTTTAACAATTAGTGCTCACTAAAGGGGCTAGTTGAGTATAGCTGAATTTTTGAGGAGATCATATCAAACATGTCTTATAGAATTAACTACACAAGATTTAGTTGGAACTAGAGACTTTTAACAAGAACGCGCTTAACTCAGCGTCACAGGTTAATTTACTTCATTAGAGAAATGGTTGATGAAGGCTGAGGAAGAGGTCAAACAAGTTGGGAAAACTAACAATGACCTTTTTAGAAAAGTCAACTCCTTGAAGCGCAAAAAGGGTGAACTAATTGAAGAAGTATTGTTTTCAGAAGGCTGAACAAGAAGAAGATCAAGAACGCATACGCCAGATTACTGAAGAATTAGCGCAATTATTGAAATGCATAGAAGAAATGGAGAACCATACACTTTGAATGTACACAACTGGAGGCAGAAGAAGCTGATAACAAAACGCCTGAAACTCCAGTTGGGAAAAAGAACCCTCCCAGAAATATGCCTGGGTCATTTAAGCAATTTTTAAAAGACCCCTGAAGTTACTCCCATGATCAATCAAACCATTGGGTAGGATTCACATGCTAGTGGATCCACGGATGAATTTTTAAGCACACTGAAATTACCAACGTTCCATCATATTAACGCCCCTGTGTTTTCCAATTATTTGAGATAATGAGTCTGGTTTCAGTGACCAATAAAAGTCAGTGATCATCATGAACTGCCTGAACACTGATTTTCAGAATCTAGTGTTACCTTATCTAAATGGAGACAATTGGTCTTACAATAAGGATAAGGAAGCCATTATGCTAGTTTTTAGAAGCCCTACGCGGATGTCTAACTGCAAACAGAGATTTATGGGGATTTAATTCTGAAAAGACAAGACCCTAGTAGCTTTTGTGGACCAATTTTACCATGAGTCAAATAACCTAGCCAGGGAGAAAATGTTAATAAATTCTGACTAAATCACAATGCAAGCAGAATTACAGCCCTATCATGATTTGCACTGAACAATGACTTCAGCGTTAATGACACAAATGTCCACATCTAAAATGGTAGATCATTTGAAGATGTTGGGAGTCACTATTATGGCCCCAAACTGAGCATTCAAAGTGATATAGACTTAAGCCCAAAATAATGTAAAATTTTTCTGAGAAAAATAAGGAGAAACCCAATTGAGTCATGTCAGGAAACAAATCCAAAGTACAAAAACAAAAGGACAAGACGCAGATCTTCTGCCAATAGTGTGGTAAACCTGGACACCTAGTGCCCAATTTTGGAGTAAGAAACACAAGAACAAGCTATCTTAGTTAAGCAAAGGATAAGGAAAACACTTAGAAATTGGGAAAAGATCCCACAGTTTATAGAAGGAATAATATTTAACTGCATTTAAACATGATCCTCCCAATATCATAAACAACAATATATACATTTTTAATCTCTTT
This sequence comes from Massospora cicadina, assembly GCA_022478985.1. Classification (NCBI taxonomy): domain Eukaryota; kingdom Fungi; phylum Entomophthoromycota; class Entomophthoromycetes; order Entomophthorales; family Entomophthoraceae; genus Massospora; species Massospora cicadina. Next base: position 141,701 of record JAKSZP010006718.1, read on the forward strand.
GTAATGATGGAAAAATTAACCCACTATATCAGATTAACGTGGATGTAAACGCCATTACTTAAGCAAAAATGAAGGGAATTGACCCCAAAATTGTGAATAAGGTGGCTCACCTGTACGCTCATCAGCTAGCAGACAAGATATATCTTCTGAGTACCAGGAGAAGTTACTCAAGATGAATTTAGATTAGTCAAACATATACATTCCAATTTGTGCAATCAAGGAATTTTTCCTTGATCTATCTGCACAGCTTATTCATTATTGATTCAGCAAATAATGTCACCATTTACTCAGTAAATACCATATTACTATATTTTGAGAGTCCTATGCAGGTATCATAGTTAGCTGAGTATGCAGGAACTCAGGCTTTTGGGTTGCTAGCTGGTGCGTTTTACAACTAATTTCCACAACTATTTGCAGGAAAAGTCACAATCTCTACTGCAGGAATATATATTTTAGGGGGTTTTGCAGACCACTTATAACTAAAATTAATAACTTTTGAATTAAAACTAAAGACTGGTTTTATAAGTTTTTCTATATAATAATTGAAGTTCAAGAACCAAAAAACTTTTCTTTCTGCGTAATCTCACTTCAAAAGTATTTTATTAAGAAAAAGCGTTTTAATTTACACTGCCATCTGGCCGCGCCCTTTTTTTCAAATATGTCTGCAGATCCACCGCATGCTGCTCTAATGTGGGGTAACTGTGCTCCACCACCTAGTGCTTTCCACCCTGTGGGCAAACGCATTTGCATGGGGTCAAATAGCCCACCATCTTCTTCAGGCCGTTTTGTCCCCCCATGGGACTTAAACTCCACCTGGCGTGCATCTACCCTTCTCACCCCCATCCTCTCGCTCTCCCTCATTCAACATCTGATTTTGTCTAAGAGTCGATTATGGTCGTTTGTTCCCATATGCTGACAAGTCAATTATTGAAGTAGCCATGGCTGCATTTACACCAGCTGACTTTATCAATTTCCACCCATTTAAGGGCTATTTTGATCTTGGCTTCAACATGGATGAAGATGCTGCAGCAGTGGCCTCTACTCCCATAATTTACAAAAACACTCATATTCCTACCACCTGAACTTGCTTTACTCAGATACCACATTGGTGATGTCCTTTGCATCACTCCCTTATCACCTAACACCCCAATTAGTATATGATCAGTTATTGGCAGGGATTCTGGCTTATGGGATACATCCAACCTTGTCTTCAACATTCCTTCTGGAGCAGAGCGCCTTGCTGCACCTCGCTCCAATGCCTTCATAATCCCACACCACCCTTCCATAGCCCAACAAATCCCCCCATGCTCATATTGAAGTGGTGCCTGAGCATTTTTTAGGCTAGGATGGATGATGGTCACCAAATTTGTCGTTTCTGTTTCAAACTTGACCATTCCAAAAAATCCTGCCCCAAATCCACTTTCTCTGGTGTGGCCTCTGAGCCATATTCTGTGGAACCTGAATGGGGAATTTTGTTGCCCCCTCCCACTCAACGTTCTTGTTCAATGGGCCAAAGTGGGTTTCAGACTCCATCAAACCCACCCACATCGTCCCACCCAATTTTACCCATGCCAATCAGAAACAGGCCTGGACCACCATTCAAAACTAAGCAGCCCATTCGACTTCTGCCCACCTAAAATCTCCATCCACTATACCTGTGAACCAAAATCCATGAGAATTATTGGCTGAGATTGACAAATCAGGTAACAATGTCACCATAGAGGACTCCAATGAACCTCTCAGCTCATTCAATTGTGTTTGAGCTGAATTTTACAATTCTGATTTTGACAAATCCCCAACCCCTAAGTGATTCACTCCTAAACCCAATGCCATCCCCTACCAAAGTGACCACCAGCTCGCCTTAGCAGCAGTGGCCTCACCCCGTTGCCTAAACCTACATAAAGCGGTAGCCCAATCCATTTCTCAACTCCCCAGGGGCTAGGCATAGTTGATTTCCCCCCTGATTTTTTCAAAACATCAAAGGATGAAATCACAAAGTTGGCTGATGAAGCCATTTTGCGGTCATGCATGTGGCACAATTAGCAGATTTAGACCCATCTGCAAAAATCACCCAATAAAGTCTCATTGAGTTTTCCCTACTTCCCAAAGTCTGCATTTTAGCTGAACACCAAATAGCGAATTTGTTGAAGCTGTCTATCAAGCTGATCTTTAGAAAGGTAACCACTTTTCGTTTAACTACACCCCCACCACGCTGATGCCCTCACACCCTGGCTCTCCACTTTTGTCTATTTCTACAACAAATTCAGTGATGCTGACCAGCCAAATAAGTCTGTAGAAGCGCTACCTGAACCCCCCACCCTCTGCCGTGGTGGGTTAGAAGTATTCCGCTCCCTGCCTGGTTGGCTTTTAATTTTGTTTTTTATTTTGGTCGGTTTTTGATTTTTGATCCATTCAATTCTTTCATTCAGTTCTTTTGCTCATTGAGTATCAGTAATGTCCGTCCCCTTATTGGCATATCTTAAATAAAAATTTAAAAACCTAAAATTTAAATGAAGTTCAAGAAACAACACTCTTAATATCTTGATGCTTGGTATTAAAATGCATTAAGTTCAAAGTGAGTGAGGTGCGAAATTTGGATTAGGCTAGGAACAGCCAAATTAGGGAATATGGGGTTGGACCTATCAGAGCTCTTATATTTTGCCTTGCTTCAAATGGGATGGCTGATGGATGTTCATTCACTGGTAGAATAATCTCATGAGGCAAAGATATAATAAGTTTTATCCAATTGGATGTGATCTCAGAATGATTTCCCTGATTCCACTACAAGGTTGGCGCAACCTGACCTGATTTAAGGGGTTCCACTGAGAACTGGCCAGGGTCTTTTGGCTGATATTATCCTAATTGAACTCCAAAGCACTCTTATTACACAATTGGACTTGTTATTGTCTGACATCACCCCTTTAAGAGTGGTAGGGGAATAAGGCCTCAAGAACTGTCCATGCACTCAGTTAATGGTAACTCAATAATTAAGTGATTTAATGGAGTGCTCATCCCCTCTCTTATATGTGATAACGAAAGGACCTTCCAATATGGACCCAAGCTTTTCCCTTCTATGCATGATATGATTGTGATAGGAGAGTACCAAGCTGTCACTTGGAAGGAAGGGAGAGTTAGCTGGATCTCATTAGCAGCTTGTCCCTCTTTATTGAATTTTTTGGCCAAATTAGTCATAGCCTCTGAGTGTAACTGGAAGCTGTGCTGTGGCAACCACTTCATTGCTTGGTCTGGATCATCAGTCCTCGCTGAGAAAACATCTTTGGGTAGTAAAGCTAGCACCCCAGGTTCTCAGTCATACAACACATGGAAAAGTGACATCTTGAGATCCAATGATATCTAATGTGGTAGTCCAAGAGGGAACTGGGCATATATAGATCCCAGTGAAGAGGGTTTGAAATAGCCATCTTTCTTACTATAGAAACCAATGTTCCATCAACTCTTTCAACAATAACATTAGTGAAAGGGTTGTAAGGGGTTAGACAAGTTGCTGGGCTCCCATAGAAGTAGAGATAATCTTAATTACTCTGGAGGTGAAGTTTTTCTCATCATCACAGAGAAGAACTTGAGGGCGTCCATGGCGATTGAAGATACACTGATGTAGAAAGTGGCCGTGGCTTTGTCATCTGAGCTGGAAGAGCCACAGACTTAACATATTTAGTAAAGTGATCAAGCCCAACCAATATATATCATTTTTCACCCGTAGTTTGGGGTAGAGGGCCAACCACATCTAAGCTCATGTGTAAGGGCGGTTGAGGTGTGGTATGTTGGTATTGATACTTGGTCTTGTAGCTGGATTGCTTTATGCATGTCAGACAGGCGTCCAGGACTTCAAGTATGGCCTCCATGAAACCCTTCCAGTAGTACCATTCTTTACCACACTCATAAGTCTTTAATAATCCACTATGTCTTAGGATAGAATTAGACTCCATAATTACAGATACTCGCCCTGTTGGTTTAAGATAAGGCAAAAAGTTTGCATATACATTCTTTTATAGCTTACCATTATCCACATTAGTGTTACAGGAGTGTCAGGATAGCATTTATCTGAACGGGTTCATCTTCATCCACTCATGCATCAGGGGTCATTAGGAGGCCATGTAGCCTCTCAGCTTCATTATTGTCTAAGTGAAGGACTGGCAGCTGGGTCAACCATTGACATTCATGTGGATTATCCCAGATAAGTGCTCAATGGTCATATCATAGTGCTGGAGCTTCAAAGCCCAGCATGCCAACCGCCTAGTGTGATCCTTCATATTCTTTAACCACTTTAAAGAGGCGTGGCCAGTAACCACTTTGAATGAAGTTCCATATAATAAAGTATGGTAATATTTGATGGCGAGCATGATAGCAAGGCACTCCTTCTCAGTGACAATAAAGTTGAGTTCCGCCTTATAGTTCATCTTGCTGAAATACAAAACAGGATGATCAACCCCATGCTTATCCAATCGAGCCAAGGTAGCTCCAACAGCATAGCCAGAGGCATCAGTAAACAGTATTAAAGGTTTTCCATAGTCTGAGTGGCGTAGGATTGGTCGTTGCTGCAACAACATTTTTTGTGTTTCAAATACAGCCTTTTGTTCCACTACCCAATGGAAAGGGGTGTTCTTTGCTAAGAGGCTTAGTTGGGCTCACTGATCTGAGCGAATTTGGGGATGAATTGATGATAATATCCCATCATGCCCAAGAATACCTGGATTTTGTGGAGGGTTTTAGGCGTAGGCGTTTTTTATATTGCCTCAGCCTTGTCATGGAGAGGCTGAATTCTATCTGGGGAGATAGCGTGGCCCAGGAAATCTACATTCTTCTGAAAAAAGTACATTTGGAGGGCTTTAGCTTTAAAGAGAGGACCACAAGCGTTGAAAGAATCCCTTTAGGTGAGAGAGGTGCTCATTGAAAGTTTGGGAGAAGAAGGTGATGTCATCAAGATAGACGATCATGCAACTTAGCTTAAGATCATGCAGTATGTGAACCATGGCTCTCTGAAACGTGACAGGCGCGTTGCACAACCACTGGGGTAGCTGAGTGGGTTGAAAAAAGCCTTTGTTGCATATAAACGCACATTTATCCTGGTCTTGGGGAGAAAGGTCCATCTACCAGTATCCACTGGCTAAGTCCATAGAGGAAAACACCTTGGATCCAGAGAGTTGGGCCAGTGTCATTAATTTGTGGGATAGGATAACTATCCTTTTTGATGAGGTTATTCAGCTTGTGGTAGTACATCACTACTAATGACCGCCATTCTGCTTCTTTATTAGCAATAGCTGAGATACCAAGGGCTTTGAGAAAGCACCAGTAGCCCCACATCCAGTAGCTGTTTCAGCTCCGACCTCATTTGGAGCTCCTCAACTTTTGATTTCTGATAGGACTTGCATCAAATAGACCCAGTAAATACCAACATCAATGGCGTAACTCCAATCCTTAATATGTTCATAGTCAGTATTGGATTTGGAGAAGATGCCACTATAGGACTCCAGGAGAGAGTGAACTTTTTTAGCTCTTTGGTGGTTAGATCATCAGAAATTTGGACGTTTGGCCAAGCGCATAACAATTGGTTGGTGGGTAGTCCCAGATCTAAAATAGACCCAAAATAATAGACTTTTTTGGATGTCCTCTTTTGGAATCAGCAGGGCTTTTCCAATCTCTTGATGTTTTTTAAAACCATGACCTTGTTAGTAAAATTCCCCAGAAGAAGATTAATGGTTTGCTAAAGGTGGTTAGCCGAGTGGGTAAAACTGCTTCCACCCCAAGTGCAGGTTTTGAGTTTGAAACCTGTACTGGATAGAAAAATTATCAGTGTGGTATATTTGTCTCAAGGTTGACCCACCTCGAATACAAAGATTAATGGGTTGCTGGTAGGCAGGGTCTAGGTTACCTGTCAACATCTGAGGTTTTAAAGGACATATCCCAACAAGGCTTTTTAAGTGCAGTAGGCAGCTGCGGGGAATATGCACTGTAACCTTGGTGTCTATCACTTTTTGTTCACCTGGCTTGACTATTACCTCCTCTGACTTATAAAATGGAAGGCCCTCTGTAGAATCCACGGAGCCAGGCAGCTTTTTTGGGTTTCTTTATGATGTGCTATAAAGTAAGGAAAGGGCGGAGGAAGGGTACTCAACGAAGCATGTGTATTCTTTCTATTTAGTTCATCATTTGTAAAGACTAAAGGAACTTTGTAATTGAGAAGGGAGAGAATTTCCTATTTTATGTTGTTAATTCTGCATACTCAATCATGAAATAATTATCAATGAGCAGGTCATATGTGTTATTATCAATGCCACAGTGGGGGAATACAATAGGAGTTTATCCCAATTTTATGGGTAAAAAAGAGTAGGCTCCAATAAATCGTGTGTTGTTAATCCCTGCACTTCCAAACTCTATAGAATAGTTCAGGTCAAGCGCCAACTTAATTTTATGGATAATCTTTGAAGAGACCACATTCACTGGAGCACCCATATCAAGGATGGATAAACTTGAACCTTATTTATGACAACCTCTACCTTGGTTATTGTGCTACCAAAAGTATGGGGGAGGGCGAGAACCTCCTTCAAATGGGGAGAGGAGGCAAGGTGCTGATCCATCGCAGGTATCTATAATAGATTGGAAAGTATAACTTGTTGGGTTTATTGGATCACAGTACCAATAAGCTGATCAGCATTACTAGTGGTATTGATCACCTCTGAACACCGCACGCCTGCTGGAGATAGGTCCATCAGGGTATCATGGCCATATCTATTCTTTCAGGCCTCAACCTATCCAGTATATACACTTCTATTGGAGCTCCCAGGACATAATAGCCCGCGTCTTCATCACCCCCTTTAGACTCTTAATCAGAGGGGTTGTTGATGCATACTAAAGAGTTGCTAAGAGGGGCCTGAGAAACTGGCTTGTTCTTCTCACATGGAAGGCCTTTTGGCGCTCATCTACCCTTTTGGCTTTTGAAGGGAGCATCATAGCTGCACAAACTTTTGGGGCCACTTGAGGAGAAGAAAGTTTCAGGTTAGTGGTCTGAAGAGAGGCTGTGGTTATTATGGAGGACGACTTTGAGGGATATTAGAGTAGATTCACAATGCTGGACCCCTTGAGAGAGAGCATGGTGGGCGGTAAGACCTCAACTAATTCCAAAGGGCTAATGAGGGGTGCAGCTGAGGGAAGAGAGTCCGCCTTTTCACCCCTGGTGCCTTCTGGCCAACCTCTAATGGAGGATGGCAGTTAAATTCTGGATGTGTAACGGTTGGGCTAAACCAATCATTACATTTTGACTTGAGATTTGGATTTTTAAATCTTGAGTTGAGACACTTTTTGGGGTTTTTTGAGGTTTATGCAGGGTCCAGCACTGGGCTGTGCCCCTCCCGCAGTATTCTTAGGCTCTTAGGGGCCTAAAGAACAGTGTAGGAGGGGCTCCCTCAAGGGCGACCTTAAAAGGTTGAGCCCACGCAATTCTAAACTCAGTTCAGAATTTTTCCTCATTTCCCGCTCTCATGTGGGATTCTCTGGTGGCCTTGGGGCCACCCTTGCCTTGTCTTACCTGGTATCCTGCGGCGATACAAATATTATATCCTCAACAAAATAATGGGATTTGGCGTCAAGAACCTAGATTCTGCCAAAATAACCTGGTTTTTTATGTCTCATTTGTGGTGCTCTAAGTCATCAGGATTGAATCTGTCTGCGAGTTTATTTTTGATAATAAATAAAACAAGGCTAATTTTGGGGTCAGATCCTTGCTTACCTGTGGCATCTTTTCTCGTTTTTCAAATTTCCCAAAAATCCAATGTTGAATTGGTGAGTATGATGAATTGAAGCGCTTACCTTGAGGGAACCTCATATCAGACAATCATTTGGCGTCCATCGCCAAGGCAAGATGGCGGTCAAAAACTGGGATGTTTTTGACCATTACAGGATGTCCCACTGGAACTGGATTTTGGCAGGTAGTCATCACTGGAGGAGTCAAAAAGGTTGGCGTGGACTCTTTCTGCCAGGCTACAGTGAGGAGATACTTAATGGTTAATTCTTGCGATTTCAAACCCACTTCTTGAGAGGTCTCAACTTCAAAAAGTTCTGCAACCTCCAATAAAGCCTCCTTTACATCCTGTATGCTCCAAAAATTCCTTTCAATTGAGATAATATGTCTTTCTAGTGAAGGGAGAGAAGTCAACCCACTCAGAATTACACCAATGGCGTCATCAAAAGTAAGCATTTTTGTAAGTAGCAGGGGCTGAGCTTCACAGTAAAGCTGATCAGCAAATGAACCAACTTATTCGCCCTCCTTCAGGCTAAGGCGCATAAAGGCTTGTTTTTTCTCCTTAAACACTGTGGGTAGATGAACTTATAGATTAAATCCCTTTAACTTCTGCTCAGGTATCAAGAGTATTCATATATAGTTTACTATTGCTTAGGCCATGCAACTTAAACAAGGAAGTATATAAATGATTTTGTGATGGTCAGTCATACCTTCCATAGCCAACTCATAAATGAAGAGGAATGAGGCAATTCTAACATCACTTGAGGTAAACTTGTCTTGGAAGGGGTTTTAGAGATGACTGAAGTGGATTGCTGTTCAAATGTTCTAAATTGAGAGAGAGCACCAGCTAGCTGCTGTTCCAAAGCAGCTATCTTTAGTTTAATGGCAGGAGGCTAGAAGGGTTAATCCCCCAACAGCCTCCATTTTTTATTAGAGAGTTTGTGGTCTACAGGTCCCCTGTAGTGAGTACCACTTGTGGGAACTCAAGCTTTTGGGTTTCTTGCTGGTGCGTTTTACACCAGAATTATCATAATTATTTGCAGGAAAAATGACACTCTCTATTGTGAGAATATATATTTTAGGGAATTTGTGGACCACTTATAACTATAATTAAAGAAATTTTTGAATTAAACTAAAGATTGATTTTTATAATTTTTATACTTAGTTATACTTAGGGTTCAAGAAGCAAACCCTCTTAATATGTTGATGCTTAGCATTTAAAAATCAAGGCTCAAAGTGAGTGAGGCGCAAAATTCATATTAGTTTAGGATAGCCAAACTAGGGAATATGGGGTTTGGACCTAGCAGAGCTCTTGATTTTTGACTTGCTTCAACGGGATGGCCAATTGATGGTCATTAACTGGCAGAATAATCCCATGAGGCAAAGATATAGTAAATTTTATCCAATTGGATGTCAGGACCTCATAATGATTTCACTAATTCCGCTTCAGGGTTGGCGCAACCTGACCTGATTAAGGAGGTTCCACTGAGAATTGCCAGGGTCTTTTGACCAATACTATCCTCATTGATCTCCAAATCATTATTATTACACAATCAAACTTTTAATTGTCCAACAGAGTGATAGTGAGGGCAATCATTAATAGGTGAGAGCCCATCAACATCATTTTGACCAAATTGGTGAAACAAATGAATATTTCTATGGACCTTGAACGCCAGAAGGAATATGGAATGGTAAGACCAAATATGACAATATTCTGTGTAGCCTAAAGAGCACTGTCACTCAGGCTCAGTTCATTTTGTGGTATCAGCTCCCACCATCATGTTGTTTAACCAGAATTACAATATTCTCATCAGGATGGAGTTCCTGAGAAAGTATGGAGTGAATTTTATTTTCAAGAATACCCTGAACATTCTGAGGCAGACCTTGCTTTGGCATATCAGCGGGAAGGAGAACCGCTGCTGACTAATAAGAACAATTTTGTAAACTTAATTACAATGATGGCGTTGTTCCCATCCATTACAAGTTAGTTGGGCGAAAATGGAGAAAAATTCTGAAGTAGATCCTAAAAAACATGGGATACCCTTGAGAATGAAAACAACAAATACTATACTTCCTTGGATGTAAATGATTATTAATATAGGGTTAACGCTAAAAATACAGAGCAACTATTTAAAGAAGTCGTTAGCCCATGGAGGAAATAAAGAATTGAACCATGGGTGGTTCCAGGAATAATTATGCCTGGACACAAAGAAATAAACTTGCTAGTGGCTAATATGGAAAAGAAACTGATGAAGATAGCAAAAAACAAGTTGTCACATTTCTACATCTAATCAAAAGGCAGAGATCAGTAAATACATGGTATTGGAACGTTAACCATAATAAATTACTAGTGGAAACTTCCAAAAGTGTCACCATCTTAGTATATTGATAGCAGCTGGATGATTTATCCAAACAGCAGCAAGAAGATATGCTCCAATTATTTGAGAAGTATTGGGATATATTCGCCCAAGATGACCATGACTTGGGATGCACAAAGAACATGATCCACAAGGTTAACACTGGGGAATATTCTTAAATAAGGATGAGACCTGTTTGAAGGTAAGAGCTGGTGAAACTGTGGTCATTTAAAATAAGCAAACTAGTTGAACATGGGCTCCTTGTTCCATTGTTGAGTCCATGGACAAGTCCAAGCCTCATAGTGAAAAAGAAGGATGGATCAAATCCAGTAGTGATCAATTATTGCCAATTAAACAAAATCACTAAGGAAATTATTATCCACTGCTGAGGATTGATGATGCACTCAATTGCCTAGGGAACGACAAATATTTTTTGACAATGGACTTAATTTTGGGATATTGGCAAATTTATTTTAAAGGAGGACCAAGAAAAGTGTGCAATCATCACCGCATAGGGACTTTACCAGACTACCTATATGCCACAGGGATTGTGTAACGCGCCAGCCATATTCCAAAGAGCAAAGTAACCTATCCTAAGTGATCTGAAGCTATCCTGTGTCTTAGTATATCTGTATAATATAAATTTATTCAACAGAACCTTCTCAGACTATTTGGAGCACTTAAAAGAAACAATTAAATCCTGGCAATGGCAAACTTGAAATCAAGATGAATAAATGGCATTTCTTAAAGAAAGAGCTTGAGTTCTTGTGGTTTGATATCAACTCCAGTGGGCTGCAACTCCAGCAGCAGAAGATTATGGCAATTGAACGGATGTTAATACCTGAGAGCATTTGGGCTGTCCAAGTATTTCTTGGAATAGCTGGTTACTATCACTGATTCATAAAGGATTTATAAAATTGTGGAGCCTTTAAAAAACTTATTAAATTATTTGAATTAAAATCATTTGGAATGAATAAGCCCAAGAGTTGTTTGATGAATTACACTGATATTTGATTACCAGTCTTGTCTTAAAATAACCGAATTTTAATTGGGAATTCATCATCCAAACTAATGCATTGTTGAAGGCAATTGTGTAAGTCTGGGGAGCGTCTCCTCTGCATAGACTTGGTGGTGTTCCCATTCCCCACAAAAAAGGATTCAAAGAGGGCAGCTGTCCCTCTCGTCTCACAGGGTGATCTTGCCCATGTTGTAGATGAGTGATGGATAACAGCTCTCCCTCTGAAAATTCCACCACCAGTCCCCACAATTGCCTCCACCAAATTAGTATGATGAATTGAGTAAATTTGCATAGAGATATTTGGAAGTCGCCACCCCATGGGCCAAAATGTTCTATGAAGTCAACAGCACCAAGCACTCAAAATCAAAGTCTGGAAGCCTTAAACCCTTGGTAAAAAAACCTGAAGAGTAAACATTCAGTAAATGAGGAATCAAGTGTTGAATTATCAGCAAAACTTGCCAATGATGTTGGGCTATTGGAAAAGTTGTTATTGTTTAAAACTTGCTTCAAAAACATCAGGCACTTAGACTGATAGGCATATACTTTCTAAGATTAATGTGTCAAATACTGAATCTTCAGCAGAACTCACCAATGGCATTAGGTTATCACTAAAAGTTGCCAATAGATTAAAACTCTCCCTCAAAAATTAGGATTATCATTAAATGCATCTTACTTGGCCGACCATGATGCCAAAGTGACTTGGTGCAAGTGGGTTGGGTATCTCAAACAAATTTCTGACCTTTTGTGACTGCCCCTACATGGGGTGGCCTTGGGAGGTTCCTGTTGCTCATTGGGTGAGACGCTGTCAAGCTAACTGTCAGAATTTGCATGGAATCTGATAATAAATTGAGTCATGTCCTTCAAAGCTCACTTAGGATCGTGGACAGATGTGAATATCACACTGAAACCCAATATATAAATAACATAGGACTTAACCTTTATTAGAGGTTCAGGGGTCCAAATAAAGTCCCTAATGTTGGAACTTAACCAGTTGGCAATGATTCAGAGGTTCCTGCGGGCTGAATATAATAATTGTTGGGTTTTTCACTGAAATCCATATATGAATATGCCAGTTGAACTTCAAAGAGTAAATAATACTGCAAGGAAAGTTAATCTATTATGAAGATATTTAGTACTATTTATAGTACTAGGGAAGTATAATAGATGAAGGTTAAATAGAAATCAAGGGTAATTAATTAAAGATAGGAGAGATCAGGATAGGCAAATGATCAGCATCATTTGCCAACAGCACAAGTTATATAAATACTTATTAAATAATACAAGGGGGTCTGGAATAGTGGGATGAGTGTCCCGCTATTGCCCCTTTTTAAAAAAAATCCCGCTATTGCCCCTCATGATGCAGGTTTGAATCCTGTTGAGGCATAAATTGTATTTTTGAACCAATAGGATAGAAATTCCCACATCCCAATTGATTTTTGATATCATCAGCATTAGCTGCTGATATTTACTAATTAATTAATAATTTAATATCATTGGGGTCAATCCCCAATACTTTTGATTGGACTTAACCCAAGTTAATGGGCGGCCCAATCTGGCATCCGCCTATAGGTGGTTTGCAACCCCTAGTTGAGGCTTCACCCAATAAAGGGAGAATCCTGACACTAACAATCAGAAATGCAGTGAAACTTTAATTTAAGTATCTGAGGTTGAACTGACAGTGACTTATCCCACTTCCAACTTTCTTAAAGTTGGTTCAAATTTGAACTTGTGCCCTCCCCCCCATTGAAAGTTCACTAGGTTAGGTCAAATCTTAAGGGCCCCAATCCCATATTTTACTAAGTTATTCCCCAGATTGACCATCTATTCAAGAATTCATAACACACTGTATAAATTGACGCTCAAATTTCTCAATTTACTATTCATTTAAAATTTTCCTGAGTTCCTGATATTATGATTTTTTTTAAAAATTTCTGCCAAACTCCCAATAGCATTAACAATGTAGCCCTTCAGGCCCTACATTTGCTGGGCAATACCAGTCATGATAGCAACCATAGCTCTTAACACAGTCAACGGGTGTATCATGTAAGAAAATTCTGGGAATTAAACCCTATTGTCAAGACCATCCGCCTGCAGAATATTGAAATCCTGTGGGCCCATCTTTACTCTAAGTGAGGATCTGCCCCCTCACCTCCATTTTTGTACAAACTCTCCTATGGAGGGTAACAAAACAGCAACCCCAATTGCACAACTCCCTGTAACAAGGCCCACTGGGTCTAGAGTTGCAACATCCTGGTTTCTTGGTGAGTTCCCTTTCAAGTTTGCAATTCATTGGCGCTTAATTGTCACACACCTCCCTGCACAGGCTAACGTCATATAAGTGACAATGCCTCTGGCATTCTGGCTTGCCTTTAGGTGCTTTTGCGTCCCACCTAGAAGGACAGTCTAAACTTTTCTGACATCTCCTTGACAAATTGGAGCCTTTTTGAGTTAAGTGGATGAAGATGGGGAAGAACATCCAGTGACCTATGTGAGTTAAACACTAACACCTGCAGAGAGGAATTATACCATGATGGAGCACAGATGCCTTGTAGTGATATATGCATGCATGCAAGACATTCCAATTGTAAATTCATGGAATGCTCTTTAAAGTGGTGATAGATCACTCATCTTTATTCTAACTCCATAATCTGAAGGAACTAGAAGAGTGACTGGCCCAATGGGCCTTAAAATTACAAGCCTATGATTTTGAGATACTATACTGGGCTGGAGCAGCACATCAAAACGCTGACGGATTATTAAGATTGCCTGATGTCCAAGTTGTCTATCATCAAGTGCTTGAAAAATTCTAAAAGATGATTATCACAATGTTGGGACAAACCCCAAGAAATTCAAGGCGCACTAAGAAAAGTGATTAATAACACCAAGATGAAAAATGGACAATTACTAAAATGAATGCCAGAAAATGGTTTTTCAAAAACTGTCAGAACGAGTGGAAATAATCCAAGCTACACATAAAGTTATTGGCCATGGTGGCCTGAGGAAATCCATGGACCATATTCACCAGTACTACTGGGAATTGATCAACTGTGATGTTGCCAACTATCTGGCCTGTTGTGTGGAATGTCAACTCCACAAACCCCAAAAAATATAACAGATTACAGGTTAGTATGCACTGGATTTGCATGGGACACTGTGTCAATAGATGTGATGGGACCTCTGAGTGTCAGTACAGGAGGAGAAAAATAAATCATAGTGGCAATAGACCATCTAACTATATGGGACAAACCCAAAGCTTTGAGTATATTGTATGCTGTGAGCACAGCGAAGTTCATTTTGGATCAATTTATATATTAGCATGGATGCCCACAAGTTATTTTGAGTGACAATGGAACCAATTTTACCTCTTATGTAATCCTGAGGCTTAACAAATTGAAGGGAATCAGAGGAGGAGTATCAGTTCTATATAGGCCAGAAATAAATGGAATGGTGGAATGAGTATATAATTGCTAGTCGCAATGCTAAGAAAATTGGTTGTAGGAAAACTGCTTGGGGAACATACCTAAGTTAAGTTACCTTCATCTACAACAAAAATCATATGGCAACAGAAAAAACGCTGTTTGAATTACTTTATGGATGAGGGGCAGCCTTACCACTATTTTTGTATTCTGCCATAGAGCTACCAGCGGGGATGAGTACTGATCAATAACTGAACTGACTTCCAGTATTATGATTGAACTGAAATCACATGCATTTAATACCACCTAAAAATAGATTAAAGCAAAGTTGATGGATTACAAGAACCAACTAGCAATATAATAGTACCATTTAGGGGATAGGGTAGCCTATTGCGCATCCATGGTTTTGGATGATGAAATAAGCTGGATGCTCTGCGGTTGGGTCCGTTCAAAGTGATCACCAATTTGGTGACTGATGCCTACACAATTAAAAATATTGCAGATGGTTGTTTATTGAACCAGGTCCATATGATATATTAAGTATTGGATCTAAGGGAATAAGTGCAATGTTCCCAAAGGACCAGTGAACCTAGAAAAAATAGGTCAAGTCCTAGTGTTGTTCAAGTCTGTCATGGAAATGGCAGAAGAAGTTTAGACTGGCCTGCCAGTCAGGGTGAGTAAGCACCCAAAAAGCAAGCCAGAATGCCAGAGGCATTGCTGACCATATGATGTGATATGGAGCTGGGCATTGTGAAACAACAAAATGTTGGTGTAGAACAACAGTGAGTATGATCCTGATGATGAACCACAATGTGCCCATCCTTGACCCAGGGGGCCTTGCTGCAGGGGGTGAGATCACAGAAATAGTTTCAATGAGTTTGTTGGCATTTGGGGTCATTTCAACTGGGGAGGCAAGGAGATGGATTCTCACTTGCAGTTGGTGGATGTATAGCCACAGGATCCCCATGTATTGCTGTCAGAAGTTCATGATCGCAGGGTCATATTGCCAAAAATATCTGACTCTCTGAATCCAATCAATGATGGAGGGGGCCATAGTGACCATAAGTACTGGTAGAGCCCATCCAGTGTATGGACTAACAGGCCACCAGGGAAACGCCATCAGGGATGAAGTTAGGAGAAACAATGCAATAAAAATTGATTGGTTTTCTGAGAAAAAATTTTATTGAGATAAAAGGAAGAAAATTGACCGACAATTTTCTCAATATAATGCAACTGATTAAATAGTGGTTGATTGGGGTAGTAACAAGCCAGGATCAGGACCCTCAATTTTGACCTAACCAGCAAATTATTTGGGAATGGGTGGGTTAGTTCCCCTGGGAACTGACATCAAAAAACTTGGTGGTGGGCTGAGTTGCTGTCAGTTTGACCTCAAACATCCAAACTGAGGCTCAGCTACATTTCCAACAGTTGGTGTGATAGCGTTTAGCCCAACGAGTGACAGGAATCTCCCTGGCCACCCCATATAGGGGTGGGTCCATTTGGTTGGGAACAGGTTTGGGATGCCCAACCCACCTGTGCCCAGTCACTGGGCCATTCATTTGGTCAGTGGCATCACATCAGCTGCAACACCCAAATTGTCAACAGGGGACTTTGAACCCTCATTGATGATGCCTGATGCTATAGCCTGCCCATCAAGGATGATCCTCAATGACTTTGATAGGGAGTTGGTTTGTTTGATTGGCATGTTTTGATTTATTCGAGGTACACCAACCAGGGGACAGACAGTACCGATCACAACACTCAAAATGGCAAAACAAACTACTAACCAGGTGGGAAGCAGAAACTGCTTAACCCACCATGGCAGAGGGTGAGGAGGGGTCGGGGGGTTGGTTTTTAGAAAGACCCGCCTCAATCAAGGGGTGTTGGTTGCAGTATCAGATCAGAGCAGAGAGCCAGGGCGTTGGGGCATCTGCATAGTGGGGGCTGAGGTCAGCGTAGTAGGAGTTTTCCACTTCTGCATCAAGATAATGACGGGAAAGTGTCTCAACAAAAGCTGCGAGGAAAACTTCAGCTTCTTTGCGGGCTTCAGGAAGTTGGGTGAAAAGGGAGATACTGTGGCGGGTGATTTTGGCTGAGGGGTTGAATGAAGCAAGTGTTGCGACATTCATAACAGCAATTTCAGCATCATTAAATAATTTTGAGATGTCACTGCAGGGAGATTCAGGGAAGTCAGGGGGAAGAAGATGGTGGGCAGGCCATGCTGGAGCTGAGCCACTGACTGGGCCACCGCGGTGCATAGTTTTGGGCAATGAGGAGAGGCCACCGCAGCTAAGGCGAGCTGGTGGTCACTTTGGAAGGGGGTTGTATTGGGTAGAGGAGCAAAATGGCGAGGGGTAGGGGTTTCATCAAAGTTGGGAAGGGAAAATTTTGCCTGACCATAATCACCATGGCAGAGAGGTTGACCTGTATGCTTACTAATAAGGATACTACCTGATTCGTCAGTTTCAGCCAATAGATCCCATGGATTTTGGTTCACTGGAATAGTGGCATTTAAATTTGAGTGGGTAGGATTGGGCGAATGGGCAGCTGCTTGGGTACGAATGTTGGTCCAAGCATTGCTCTGATTGGCTGGCGTAGATTTAGGTGGGAGAGTGAGGATGGAGGTTTTGGGTGGGGCTGATTTTCCATGTGGGCCCACTGAACGAGATTGGAGGGTGGGAGGGGGCAGCAAAGCGCCCCATACTGAACCTCCAGAGGGGGGCTCAGAAGCTGCATCAGCAGATTTGGCCTTAGGGCACGCTCTTTTTGCATGGTTGAGGCCAAAGCAGAGGGAACAAATCTGCCTACCATTATCAACCCGAGCCCAAAAGAAATGATCAGGTGCTGCAGCCACACTAGCGCGGGGTGGGATTTGTTGGGCTATGGTAGGGTGGTGTGGTATGATGGTGGCTGTTGCACAAGGAGCAGCAAGGCGTTCTGCACCAGAAGGAATGGCAAAGATGAGGTTGGGCTGAGTGCCATAAGCCATGAGCCCCGCGACCAACTGGTCATACAAAACCTGGGGTGGAAGGTGGGATGGGAGATTTGCAAAGGATACCACTAGCGTGGTGTCTGAAGGGAGGCGAGTACGGGTTGTGGGAATGGGAGTTTTTTTATAAATTAGAGGAGTTTGTGCTGCCGCTTCAGCATCCTCCTCAGATTGGAACCCAACGTCAAAGTAGCCCTTAAAAGGGCGGAAGTCTATAAAGCCAGCTGGCGCAAAGGCTGTAGTGGCTAGGTCAATAATTGCCTTATTGGCATATGGGAACAAACGTCCATAGTCCACTCTGAGGCAATAGCGAATAGCAGAGCGAGAGAGGGCGAGAGGATGGGGGCGAGAAGGGTGGATGCATGCCAGGTGGAGTGCTAGGTCTCGTGGGGGGACAAAACGGTTGGAAGCAGTGGGCGGGCTGTTTGAACCTGTCCGAACGCGCTTGCCTGCAGGGCGGAAAACGCTAGGTGGGGGTGCACTGCTGCCCCACACTGGGGTGGCAGGCGGCAGAGCCAAGGACATCAAAGAATAGGTTTGGGCAGATGGCTGTGGATAAATTAACAAAAATTTAAAATCACTCAAAAGTGACTTTGAGCGGTTAAAGAGAAGTTTGATTGGCATGTTAATCAAATTGAAACTGTCAGGCATTCCAGCCAATATCTCAGTCTTCATGCCTTTCTGGCCATTTGAGATCCAAACATCAGGCAGATTGCTGCTCAAATTAGTTCCAATTGATTTCAATTTACCAATCTCAGTGCAAATTTTGCTGATTTCCTGTAACAGTTCTGCTGAGGTGAGTGTGGGTATTGGGGGCAGGATCTGAAGTGGAAGAGCTGTTACCCAGCGCTCATCTACCATGTGAGCAGAATCGCCCTGAGTAATAAGGGGTACCACCATCCTCTTTGGTGTCTTCTTGCTTGGGAATGAAAAAATGGCCCAATCAACAGCCAGGGGATGTTCCCCAGGACTTACAAAGTCCCAGGTGGGGGTTGCTGAACCATGATAGGTGGTTAAGTCTCAAAAATAAATCTCTGAATCACAATAGATGGTTAAGTTCAAAATACAAACTGCTGAACCATAGTAGGGGAAATGAAAGAATAGACCTCTGAATATATAATAGGTTAAGTCCCATTGCAAAAAAGAGTAAAAAATAGCATAAGAAAAATTGCTAAAAAATAATATAGGATAAAAAATTATAAAGAAAAATATACAAAAAGATAAAAATTCAAAAAAATATATTAAATTCCAATTTTCTTTGTCATTATAAAACCATCTGGTGATGTTCCCTCATGTTATTAGTAGGAACAACATGGGTTGAAACTGCGTCCGCCATAATTTGTCCCATGGCACTGAATGAAGAAAGCATACTGGTAGAATAAGGACAGGTTTAAACTAGATTTTCTGGGAGTGATCCTAAGAAATGAAGCCCAGTCTGGGGAAATACAGGGAATGAGGAACTAAAGAGCTGCCCAAAAAGATTGTCTAAATGACAAGGTGTCATATAACCCCAACCTGGGGGAAAACAGGCTTATCAGATCTTTTTATTGGCAAGAATGCCTGAATTAGGCTGGAACAGCATGTGGCCGTGGGAAGCCCCGCTCTGTAGAGGTGGCAGTGAGAAGGACACAGAATGTAAACGCGCAAAAAAGAAGGACTAAACAGAGATGCATTGAGAAAGGAATGGAGATGGATCAAGAGAACTATAAGTATGAACAATGCTGGCAGACTCAGTAAGAATTAAAGCAGCATATGTCACCAGAAAATCTTCATAGTTTAATAATCTGATCAAGCGGGGGTGCATTAGATTTATTCTCATCTTACCCAGCTTCATCAATTAAGTTTATCTACTTATCTGCTAAGGGATTCATCTAGATAAAGAATGTTGGAGCTATCAATTACATATACAATAACTATTGTTAGAGTATTCTTTTCAGCAAATATTTATTTATCTGCTAAATTATAATATACCAGATTGATGAGTATTTCGTTAGGATGATCCCTGACAATAAACAAGTGATTAGGGAGTCAAACTCATTATCAATAACTTAATTGTCTTGTAGAAGTCAGTCAGGCTTAGTTGCTAATCAACTTAGGGGTTTATGAGTTGCTGACGATTAATGTCACATGTAATACAGCAACTTTCAAATTACCCTTTTCTGGATTGCAATCTGATGTTTATGGGTAAGAGTCCCATTACCTAAGCAGGTTGTTATCAAATAAGGTTATATTCAATGAGAGTTGAGCAAAGATATTGGGACACGTTCTTTGTTTCAAGTCAGAAGAGGTTATTTTCAAGTAGGGGAATGAACCCATTTATTTTGATGAGGAAGATCATCGTCTTGCATGACCCTGATGAGCTAATTCATTGAGAATGGCCGCTATCACAATTGAGGTGACAACCAAAGAGTTTTGCTCCAAATTCCATATAAATCCTTTTATTTATTTATATTAAACAGAACTGATTGAAATAAGCAATTATCAATAAAGTGTAATGATTTAGACTTTTTTCTCTTATAATTAGAGTTGAAAGAACAAGAAGATCATTTGTCTATATTATTGTTGATAATCACGGACTCTGCATGATGAGAAAGAAGAAGAACCTCTGAACATTATCCTAGGTTATGGTTTACCAGACATAATAGGGAGGATTTCTTTACAATTCCAGATGAATACAAGATTAGGACAAGCACCAGATTGACTTTGTACCTAATAAACATATTGGCTATAAGAAGCTCAACTAAGGTAGTAGTCTTCACACTACTACTGCCCATTATAATCTATTATCAACAAATCAAACAACGCACATACAAGGAGCCTTTTAGTTGAAGAAGGGAGCCAAAGCAAGCTATTATCCAGACAGAGGAAACAAATCACAAAGATTTACAATTGGTGTTCAATCTAGTCACTATCAGCTCCCAGTTTTAACAAAATATACTAGGAGAAAAGGTAAGAATAAAATTTCCAATACCCTCACTTCTGAGGTTACTGACCTAGAAAAGGGGATTGGGTCTTAGAGTTTAGTGCACTGTTCTATAGGCTGCTCCCTCTTCTCAAGTTTCAGGTTCTCAGTTTTGTACATTAAGGAAAGGATTGAATTATGAGATTGTCATCATAATTGGATTTTGAGAGGTGATAGGGCATGCCATTATTGTCTGCTCCTTAATTAAACCACAAACCTTTTTAAAATATAATCAGAAATAAGACATGCTCCACCTGCAGCAGACCAGAGTTCAATCATCACAAGAAAATAATAACTTGAAAAAGAGATATTAGATATATATCAAAAGGGAGAGCTGGAACAGTTGGACAGAAATTAAGACTTATGGCAAAATTGATTGCCCTTACTATAAACATTAAATATATAAATTCATAATCTGCCAAGTTGGGGATGGGCAAAATTTAGAAATTAGTTTTAGTAAAAGGTTACTTACCTGGAGTAAATTAAGCCATTTGTTGGTGTATTTGAGAGAGTTCTCTGCAAAAGATCTTTATATTATTAACATAAAACTGCTAGGAGATGTGGGAACAAGAGCAGTCATGGAAGACAAGGGCTATAAGGCACTAGAAAGCCTCACATTAAAGCTATCATGGTAAAATGCATACTGTTGACTGAATCAGTGTTTTTAAGACACTTTAATATCAGTTTAGTTATTTCTCTGACAAAATTTATTCTAAAAAAAGTTTACAAACCTAACATTCATCACCAAATTAAGACAATATGATCATTGCATGATACTTTAGATGTCCTAACATATCATCTTTAATGAATAAAAAATATAACAATTTTGTGTCTAAATACTAAAGTTCTTGTTTTTTTCATTAAAAAGTCTCTTTACAGTGAAAAGTAGTATACAGAAGTTTATTACCACCATTAAATATGGTAATTCACCATCAAGATCTCTGATAGGAATTACTTTAGCTTTTACTAGATAATAAACTTTATTTACTTCATCATTTCATTATCAATTTATAATCACCTTTATTTCTTCTAGATAAACAATAGGTAGGTACCTACTACAGTTAAAATTTATTGTATTCATTTTCTATATTCACTAATCAAGATTTCTTGCTATAATTTTGATTATATTATTCTACTGTTTGTTTATTTATATTATAAAAAATATCACCATAATATAAGTTTGAAGTAATTTTCATTCAGTACACCATTTTCAATCAGATTAATTGAATACTTTGGTAAGCAACTGGACTTCAAGCCTTGGAAGATTGCTTACAACTATATGCATGATGCTCTTCTACTAAAATGGCAGTATTAAGTTATGAGATTTTGTATTAGATGAATGTCTATACATTTAATCTTAATTCAGGGCTTGCCTACACGGTAGATATAACATAACAATCAGTCTAGACAATATCATATGAGAGAATAATCAGATTTCATGTTTAGATTAAAAATTTATATATTATACTATGATCAGCTACTACTGCATTGTTTATATCTCTATATAACCAAAAATCAATGTGTGTGTATGTATGTATTACTTGGCATACTATCTCATGAACAACTGAACCAAAAATTCACCAAACTTGGTACAAATACTCTATAAAAATTGAGAATGGTAATAGACTATTTTTCAAAGAAAAAAATGATAATTTCTAATAAAAGTTATATATAAGATTTAAAAATTACAAGATTTTAATGGTAATTATATATCATTTTGGCTGAGCAACTTTGTGATATCCATTTAATTTGATAGGTTCATAGGTTTGATAAGCAGTTGTTGGTTTTTGGTTGTTTTATAGTTTTAATAGTTGGTTTTAACTGAGTGATTGGTGTTTTTGATTGATTTGATAGGCTCAATGGTTGATGGTTTAACCCTGTGTTGCGCATACTTGTAATCACAAGCTAAGGTGGGGTAAAGATGCCCTAACAAGTTCGAAACCTGTTCTGGCTAGGATGATCATAATTCCATTACTCCCTTTTATCATCATTTGATTAATGATATGGAGTTAAAAAGGAAATGGATGGTTGTCATGCGGGATGGTTCCTGATAGTACCGAATCTTTATTAAATAAAATGGTTGGTGTTCAATTAATCTGATAGTTTCAATTGCTTTAGGTGGTAATGGTTTTTGGTTGATTTGATAATTCAATTGTTTTTAAATAAATGGACAATTTAGCTAATTTGATAGGTTTAATTGATTTTGACCAAGTGGTTGAAAAATCAATAAGTTTAATGGTTTCTAAATTATTTATAGCCATCTACCAACATAAAAATTAAGACAATCAATTAAAATCATCTGGTAAATTATAAACCTAAACAAAGCTGGGAAGACTGGCCAGTAAATAATAAATAAAAAAGTCCAAGTTGATCATATATAATTATATATTTGTGCTATCTAGTGAATGACTGCTTTATAATAATACTACAAAATATATGGATATAAGCATATAATAACATATAAAGGGCAGTATCAGAAGTGGTGATAATATGATTGAACTTTTATTTCTATACTTAAATAACTATATCTTGAGGAGTGGTAGCATAGCGGGGTGGTTCCTGCTCCACTCTGGGTTGGGTTTTGATTAAAACAGGTTCGAAACCAGCACAGGCAAAAAACTCGGCGTGGATATTTGTCCCAAGGTCGACCCGCCTCGTTTACTTTTAAATAACTATATCTTGTACTAGCCGTTTACCCGTGCTTCGCTACGGTGTCTATAAAATTAAAGATTTTCAATCTATTAATTTAGATTTTATATTATAGACAAACAAAACCTCTCAGCCAAATCTAATTGCTCAATCGAATCAACCAAAAACCACCAACCACTTAGGCAAACCTAACTGAAATTATCAAAACAACCAATAACCAATCACCCCTCAAAGCTAAACTGTGTCCTATCGATTCAAACAAAAGCCATCAACCACTCGGCCAAACAAAAAAACCTATCGAATCAATCAAATAACATCAACCTGCTACCCGAAACATCTCTATACTTAAAATCATTGAGCAAGTGACATATCTTCCAAACTACTAAATCAACTTAAATTAACTTGCCAAAAGTATTTTATTAATTAGGTAAACCAAATTAGGCAGGTTTTTAAAATTTATAAATCTAACATCCAGATACCCATGCTTCGCTACAGTATTTAAAGTTTACCAGATGATAAGCTCACATGTAGCCTATAAGCTGTGCCAGCACTACTCTTGAGCCACTCAGACTAACAGCTCCACTGTTGCTCTCGTGGCTGAGTTGATTATCCTAACTACTTAATCTACTTAAACTCTAATACTGATTTTTGTTGAGTTTCAGGTGAGCGATTTGGTGAATTATTAGATAATTTTTGCCAATTCTCACCCACTCACCCAAATAAATTAAACTTATCGGACTTGATTAGCTTCAGATGAGCAAATTGGTGAATTATTAAATAATATTCGCCAATTCTCACCAACTCACCCAAATAGATTGACCCTATCAGACTCGATAGAGAGGTTTCAGATGTCAGTCAGTAAGTCAGTCAGTCAGTAAGTGAGTTAATGTATTTTGTTAAGTAGATTAGGTCTGTCTGTCTGGACAAAACATTGTTTCGTAATCTTTCGCATTATTATTTTATTTCAGAGTTAAATAACAACATGGAGTTAAATAAAATTAAGTCAGTTTGTCCGAGCGGTTAAGGAGTTGGACTTGAAATCCAATGGGCTTTGCCCGCACAGGTTCAAATCCTGTAGCTGACGTTTAATGATTTACTAAATTCTGATTTGCCTTGCTTTTTTATATAAATATAACTACCTGGGTGTACATTAGTTCGAATCTTGCATATAAAGTAACTTAGTATATGTTTTCCCAACCTTAACCTGTCTTAGATAATTTCGTCCTACTCTGATAAACTATACCTATATGGTTTATATATAATAGATCCAATAAAAAGGTAATTAAAACAAATAGAATTGTATAACTTTTTTGTGATACTAATTGCTAAGCTTAAATTATAAGATTCTTACTCTATAACTTATATTAAATACAATGTAGCTTGTAACTAGCCATAAGTCTATAGTATCTATGAGTACCTATCTTAAACTTATAAAATTGTTTATTCATGGCAATGAAACCAGTGAAGACAATACTAATGCCTTAAATAGCAAAATAAAAAAATCACAAATGAACCAGATAATTTGATGTAAAACAGAAACAAATAATGTAGAAAAATATAGACAAATAAATTGATTCTCAACTAGGCATAGAGCAGTATACAGCTTATCCAAACATGGTGGAGGGAAATTATGAACTCCCTTAACAACCTTAACCTGATATAAAATGCAGGAAAAAGCAGAGAGCAATGGTATAGGACCATTTGCAAAGTGAGAATTGGTGGAATTGAAATTTGGGTTAGTAGGTATGAGCTTTGCAATTAAGAGGACCTTGAAGTGCTCAACAGGGTTGTGTTTGGCTTTAAGGCAATTATCAGGGAGTGAGACAAAGGCAAAAATATAGGTTTGGTTATTTTAGTTTATGGGAAAAAAATTTCTAAATAGAAAAATTTTAGACAGCCTTAATATGTGTGTATGTCCCAAATGCATTCCTATACCATTCATCCAATTGTGATGAAACTTTGGTGAGTTGTTGTGTGCATGCCTGAGAAGGTTTATAAATTTAAAAAAAATATTATTTTAATAGTAAAATAAAAAGTTTTATATGTAACAGGTGAAAATCCTATATATACTTTGATGGTATTTGCTATATTGTTATAGCTGAGCAGTTTAAATTTGTTTGATTTGATATTTTATATGGTTTTTTTAAGTG
Organism: Massospora cicadina; assembly: GCA_022478985.1. Taxonomy (NCBI): domain Eukaryota; kingdom Fungi; phylum Entomophthoromycota; class Entomophthoromycetes; order Entomophthorales; family Entomophthoraceae; genus Massospora; species Massospora cicadina. The sequence goes on from JAKSZP010006718.1 coordinate 166,998, forward strand.
GTTAGTGGTCATTTGGCTAATTAGTAAGTTAATTTAAATCAAGACTTTGAATCAAAATTCCAATTGATTTTAAAAATACCTCCTCTAGCAAAATTTCTCTCTCACAAATATCACTTTTTATAACAAAAAGTGAATTGAACAAGAATTGAGAGAGCAACCAACTGCCATAATGCACTGCAATTTTATAGAGCAGTGAACAAAGGCCAACCAACCAAGCGTAGGGAAGTCTAGCTGCCCATCTGTGCGCAGCACATAGAAATGGATGACTTGCCCACACTGATAGTGAGTTTTATTAAGAATAATGCCAAGGTTGCTGAAATAGATGAACCATCTGCTGACCTTCCCACTGGCCCAAGCCCTGACATGACTAGAAATGGGGCTGGGCATTCCACCATGTATGCGCCAAGTAACAAACTGGTGACATGAACAACAACAAAACAAACAAACGTGTCAATGGGTCATGGAGCCCTAACAAATAGTGCAAATGATGGGGTTGACTCCCTAGGATTGATGCCCACTGACACCCAGATGACAAGTGCAACCTTCTGGGAGTGAGGCCCAATGCTGAGAACAGCGGAGTCAGGAATATTCCCCAGTGAACCTCAATCAGCAGGGGGGACTGGGGCCTTGCAGGGTGAGAAAATTCTTGCTGATAACACAAAAAACCTGGATGAGGTATTGGTAGGATCTGAAACTGACTCAGATTTGAATAACAAAAATTGGTGATTCAAACCAATGGAGTCAAACAATAAAAAGCTTTCTTCCAACATGGAGAAACTTACCAAATCAGCTTGGGGTATTTGGGTGAAGAACAAGTTGGACGCCAATCCCAAAACAGCCCAGTTGGGGGGTGAATGGTCCCCAACCAAAATCAATTTGGTAGCATGAGTAACTCATTGGGTGGAACACCCAATATGCAATCAAGTGCAATCCCCAATGAAGGCATTCTGACAGGGGGCCATAGCTCGACAATGTATTGACAGCTGATCCTGAATATCCAATCACCAAACCAAGCTGATCCATTGAGGACCAACCAAAGTGGGGGTGACTCTATATCAGGGACTGAATCTGAGGGATTGGACACCTGAGAGGGATCAGCAAAAAAACTTAAAGTATTACTGGAAGGGGCAGAAACCCTGACAGTGGTCAAGTCAATGGCCAGGGCCCTGGTTAAATTTACACCAATCCAGTTGGACATGTTAGCGCGTCGAGGTGTGTCCACCCGTGAGGTCAAACAATGGGAGGCCCTCCAGTTTCTGTACTCTATGGTGACTCAGTGGGTCTCTAAAGGAATCAAGCCAGCCATCATGGCTATATGGCACAACCATAAATTTTCTGCCAGAGTGGCCAAATGCTGGCTCAACACCCAAATCTCCATTGATATGGTAGTACAATTC